>CAAKMY010031098.1:23908-50961 GCA_901111285.1 Corrigiola litoralis | reverse complement strand
CCCCCCCCCCCCCCCCTTCTCTTAATCGAATAAGATAAGATATGTGTTATCATTTGCAATTAATCTGATGTTCTGAGTCCAAAGTTGACGTTCCGCATGCTAACCATCAAAGAAAAGTAGCCATCAACAAGGAAGAGTTTATCAGTTCCAATTATGATTTAATTGAATTAAAAGAAACATTGTCCCCATGCCACTAAACAACATAATAATATGATTGTGGGAAAAAATATAACAAACATATACTAATGTATAGCGCATGTTAAACTTATGATGATTTATTGACAACAGAAGACAGGAGAGGGTCCAGAGGACAATCCATAAAGGCGTTGTACAAGTACAGGGATTCGCATAATTCAGATTATTTATTGAATTAATTGCCTAAAAGTGGAAGAGGGATCTTATATCTTACTAATACTCAAGTACTCCGATATTGATAAAGTAGACAGCCTTTATCTTTTTTACTTCGAACTTGGATGGCTGAACTAATCATAATATCTTGTCACCTCAAAAAAAAAAAAAAAATTATAATCTCTTGTGTACTTATTATAACGTGGGTTCATTTTCCTTTCGGTGATATCCTAAGTTCATAAAGTTTATGATTATGTGTAAGGACGACAACAAGTAAATAGGATTTTGCACCAAACAACTAGGTAAACTGCCTTTTCATATTGTTTGACTATAACAGTGAAGTTTTACTGGTTTTTTTTCGTTCTTGAAATCTTTTCGCTGTTGAGTACTTTCACTATTTTATCATGCATATTCAGTATATGAGTAAGTGATAATCTCATGATAAAACCATTTTTTGACTGAAAATGCAGGAATCAATTTCGTAAACTAGAAGAAGCATTAAAGTGCGCAAAAGAATATTTACCTAGGAGTAACATCCCCATTCTCCACCCACCAGTTCTTCCTTTGATTGCTGGTCTGCCACGCCGATCAAGTGATCCATCCTTGGTATAAGATATCCATGTATCAGCGCTATTTCCACTGCTACTACCACTGCCGCTATCATTTCCGTCCTGTCGCTGATTAAACTTAATTAGCTCTTCATTGGATTTTAACATCTTCCACAATCAATTTTTTGTTTTCTTTTTTGATGAAATCTTACAAGTAACACTAAAGATATTTTTTTTTGGTCCGAACAAGTAACACTAGAGATATATCAGTGCATAACTATGTTGTTAGTTCTAGTATGTGATTAATACTGTTTCATTGCCTTTCAAGCATAATTAGTTACCTGATTCGTTGCGTATACTTTTCACTCATAGTACAATCAAATTAAGTTCTTACTCATTCAATAATACTATTCTAAATCCTCTTTTTCGTTGTATTTATAGTAATATATATACAATCCATCCATCTCGGCTACTTCACTTAAGTTCAACGTATCTATGGTTCAAAGGAGGAGAGAAATAGTTAATAATGGTAACAAGTTTGGCTATGTTTGAGGTGAAAGCGTAGTGTACAAGATCAAAAAAGATTATAGTATCTAACGTCGGAAGGATGAAGTATACACCTCATTTTTCACTTCCAAACTATAGAAGATGTCAAGATTCATGAGCAAGACATAATAATGAAAGACATTCATCGTCAAAGAACAGCCAAAAATACTTTTCTAAGGCACTTTAATCTATCTAGAAAGATAGTTGATGGATTTGATGAAGTTTGATAGTTGGGTAGATTTTGCTTGTTCCTAATCATTGATGACCAGGCCTTTTGGCTTTTGTAATGCACTCCTTGTAGCACACTTATCCCTGCTGCGATTTATGCGAATGATCAATTTTTCCGATGCCCCCACCCACAAAAAGGTCTATCTAATTTTTTTTATTTCAGGTTTCTTGAATGATGGCTGATCAACCAAGAGTTCACCATTTTGAAACTACGACGAATTCTTGCAAATTATTAATATTTTTGGTGCTAAACAAGGGCACACAGCACATAATCTGGAAAATGGTGTATCAACTACTACTAAATGGCTGAAATTAATCATTTTACTTGTGACTAAGCCATACCACTAATATCATGGTATGGTGTATAGAGATTAACGGGAAGTCTTGTATAAGACTGTCTTAAAGTAATTACATTTAGCTTCATTTCGCCACATTTTACCATGATGATAAAAATGACTACTTTAACTCAATTCATGACTAAGTCTATTTTAAAGTTTAATATAAGCTGTCTTTTTGATAATTAACGAAAGATTAAAGAGAAGGTGGTGATGTCTTAAACATAGGACCTAGTGACTATTGGCTGATACCCCTAACATCAACATGAAGAATATATCTCTAGGCAAATTCGATCATGTGATTTCAATAATAAGAGGCAAATAAGTTGCTGATACAAAGAGGGCTTGCATTCATGTTAAGGACACAACCTCGAAATGACTTTTGCTCAATCAGTAAAGCCATTTCAAGGTTGTCAGCTTAGCTCAATCAGCAAATTAAAGTCACATGTTAATAAAATTCATACTCAAAATATCAAGACCGTCAACTTCTTGGAAGGTAAATATAACTCCCTAGAAGCTCAAATCAAGTTATAGATTTATATGTCTTTGAAGAGTCAGCATAGTTCTGTCTACTTTTATGATCCGTCGATCAAAAGTGTGAGAATTTTTCCTAGTTAAAGGCATGAATGGCCTTAAAACCGATAGTCCGCACTCCCGGATACATCTTATGTTGTTATTTATGTACCTTTAGTGCACTTTATCTACCTTACTAAGTCAATAGTGGTAGTTATTTAATCTTATATATTATAAGTTATTGCAGTACTTTCGTAAAGGCATAGAAATATAGTAAATACAAACAATAGAATTCTCAGTTTAAAAGTAACAAATAATATAAATAACATAGCATATCCAGACAGGAAATAAAGTTTTATAATTATAATAATAACAATTATACTCCAGCCTCCAAGTATAAATAACTAAGAGTATATACTCGAATGTGCACCAAATAAAAAAAAAAAAAAAAAAAACTGGTGAATGTACACCAAATAATTTATCAAAGTATAGATTCTACTCTAGGAGAGGTGTCAAAGTTGGATATCACACTCTAACACTAGTGACGTCTATTTTTATTTTTTTATTTGGTGTGAAATGTACGCTCAAAGTGTTGATAAGAAATATAATGAACCCCCAATCTCATAATTGAGTAAAAGAGCTCTAATCACTTGAGGTAGCTCTTGTTCTTTCGTGACGCCTATTTATAAAATAAAGAGGTAAGAACAAATTTGAAGGACTATACATAAACTGGAAAGGGAAAGCAAAGGAACAAACCAAAATGTAGCAAGTGTACAAATAATGAATAACTTATAAGGAAAATAAGTTACGATATAGCCAAGATATCAAATATGGCTTTTCTAGAGAAATATATATGTTACCTGGGATGTATTACCAACTAAAGGAGATTTACTGAGAGGCTGTTTTGTCTCCATCGTTGATGTTCTCTCAACTCTTTCTGACTGACAGCAGATATACAAAAGACACCAAGTAACAGGAGTTGGAAAACAGCAATGCGAAACTGATGGGTTTTGGTCATGGAAAGAAGGAGATCGAATGGGTGTGAATCAAATAACTTAATTTGGTTGAGGAAGTGTAACTGAGAAATGTGTCAAAGATTTGTCAAACAGATGGCAAATCGGCAATAAATGGATTGCTGCATGCTAGTGAGAAAGGGAAGACAAGGAGAGGAGTCAAGGGGCAAGTGACCTGTTCCCCCATGCAATGCACTTGTTTTTATAGCCATAATGTCACTCTCATTTTTGCTAGGAACCATATGGTTATCACTTTATTTCCTTTTTAATCAGGGGGGTTAAATGATGGCATATGTCAACAGAAAACTAGGCACAATTGCGAGTAATATAGATTGGTCTAAACTCTAAAGAAACAATAAAGAGTTTCAATTTATATAATTGCATGTTGGACAATTCTTTTCGGCCCCTTTGACCTCATACAACATTACAACCCCTCTCTTTTGTGTTGGTGAAAAATTACATACTTAGATTCAAATATTTTAGGAGTTGTAAAGGCAAATGTCTTTTTTTCTTGCTTTCCTTTGTTTGGCTAGTGAAGAGAAATTAAGCCATTTCTACAAAGTGCAATCAAATTGAAACCAGATGTGTTATACATAATAAAGAAGTAGGTCAGACATGATGAAAGAGGCCGGGGTGTGATCAATCGAGAAAAACCTTGGTTTCAATTTTAAAACATTGTGCACAAAATTCATCGCCATCAAGAAATGGGATACATGACAATTATCCTCCACCACAGAAATCAAAATTTATTGATTATCAATGTCTTGCATAGTTGCGCTTTTCTTTATTATTGAACTGGGAACAAAATTTCATTATGGCCGGGAACCTACAATTGTTTTCCTTTTTTAATTTGGTTTCAAATTAACTTTCTTACTTTTTTGGACTTTCCATCACAATTCAAATGTACTTCCCAAACATAGGGCAATTTTATATGCTCATGTTAATCTATAAACTCTACTCTGTATAATTTTAATGTAATAAAAGCTATTATTTGACCTCTAAATTTTAGTCAATAGGAAGCTTACGTGCAAACCTACTGATTGAGCTCTTTTTATAATTTATGAAAGGCGCTTACATAATAGGAGATGAGACCGAATCTCTAACCTTATAATTAAGATAAATGAAGCTCTGTTCACTTGCTATGTTTGACACAATTGACTAAAAATAGCTAAAAAGTGAAAAGATAACTGAAATTTAAGGTGATTGGAATTCGTAGATAAGTTACCTTATGTATCTAGTTATTCCAGAGGTAGCAGAAATTCATTTAAGTTAATGTCACCAAAGGACCTAAAAATAAGTTAGCTAAAATTCTAGTCAAACAAGACAATCTACTCAAATAAATTAACTCAGTTGCTTACCAATTAAACACCACTTCGACTTATCCCATGTAGACGAGGGGCTAAACCCTCGGAAGTAAAGGTTAACAAGATACTAAGTGAGGCATATCTAGAGAATCCTATGAGGTCTTTACGGAGAATGGACATATGTTGAGAGGGAGGGGGATTGACAATCATCATCTTGCTTTCATTTCCTAACTCCACAACTGGTTAGCCAATCCGTTGCAAATAAATTTAGCTTCTCTATATGTGTGGTTTACCTCAACTTGCCAATCTTCTTGTTGAATCAGACCCCAACATTGATCGATTACGTTTGAGCCTATATACCATCATCACCTTGCATAAGCTTGACATATCCCTCATTCACCTTATGACACCCTAAACTCCATACAAGAGCAAGGCCGTTGGCAAGGGTAAGAAGTTTCTCGCCCTCATAGATGAACACATGGACCGCTAAATGGACTTATCCCTCATATTGCTAGAAATATATAGAGATATCACTATAAGATAACCATCTAAAAACTAATTTGAAAAAACTCTCTTTTATTCCATCCGATCGACTATGAGATAGCCTTATCATTAAACTCATATTTTTTACTTAGTCTCGTGCATCATCTCTCTCATGAGATGCGTATCGAGAGTATAACCTTTCACTTCACACCTCGTTAATAAGTATAGAACCCCAAATCTAATGGAGGCTAATTCTCTATACTCCAAACCTCAAATGAGTCAAACCTATCTTTACTTTCCAACTCTTTTTTTGTTTCATTTGATCCACTATGAGATGGGCTCATCATAAAAAATTATGCTTTATTTAAAGTCTCATCCAACATTTCTCTTATGATATGCATATCGCGAGGATAACTTCTTTGTTGATAAGAATCGAACCTCAATCTATCCGAACCTCAGGAGACTAATTCTCTACACTCCGGACCCTGAGAAGTGAGAACCTCAATCACTTCGAATTATTACCATTATCCTTGTCTCTTCACTGAAATGGTGGGTGTGGCGGGAAGCCTATGTAGCACAGTTTCTCGCTTAAAACTCCTCTTACCACACCCCTCATTCCACTCCAAACTCACAACACTTTCCACCATACAGTATGCTAAATTAAGGTCGCATTTCACCTGTGCTAATCTTCATACCCCTTTATCTTGTAATTTTTCTACTAATTCTCACGAGACCCAGCTGGGAAAAGTGGACAATGTTGATGATTTGGTTGTTCTTGGCATTGAAACCAGCTGTGATGACACTGCTGCTGCTGTTGTAATGTTCTCATTTTCCCCTTTTAGTATGTGTTTTTTTTTTGGGTTTGAAATGAGTGCCTAAAGTTGCAGATAGAATTTGGAACCACCGGAGCATTTATTGGTTCTGATATGTTGTTTAATTTGTTGGGTTTGGTGTTTTGGATATAAATTAAGATGGTTTTGTTTGTGGGTTGTTTTGGACTTTCAGGTGAGAGGTAATGGTGAAATTTTGAGTCAGGTCATAGCATCTCAGGTAAAAATGCTAAACCTTTAATGGGTTTGGACCTTTAATATGAGGCTTTGAAGTATGCATACTTGTTGAATTGCTATAGTTATGGATTCAGTTGCAATTTTCAATGGAATGATTGGTTATGTTAGAGTTTCTTGTTACTTTTTGCTATGTTGTATAATACATTTGTGGACTCTATCATTGGCATTGGTCTTTGTATTAGGATTATATATAACAACATGAAATGGAAGTTTTTCTACAATTTTTGGATGATGTTCCAAGTTTATTGTTATAACAATTAGTAAGGTAAAAAGATGGATGCTTTTGCGGAAAAGGATACACCATATATAAACTACTTGTTTTAGCTATTAGTCTCATTTGGTTCCGGAATAAATTTTCCATGAGAAAATTGAGTTCATAAGAGGCGCAATGCGATGAGGCCTTAGCGCATTTGGTGTCCTAGGCGAGGCGGCTTCAATGATGCGCATCAAAGCGCACACTAAGGCGCAATGATGCGCACAATTGAAACGCTGATGCACCCTTTTTTTCAATTGTACCCTTTCTTTTTTCTTATTTGCCTCACTTTGATAAGGCTAGCGCCTTCACTCTGCGCCTCGCCTTGAGGCTCCAAACACCCTATCGCCTCGGTGTGCCTCAAGCCTTTTTAAACACTGTGTTTTCCCTTGTTTAGTTGTACAAGGGGAATATGGAGAGGAGATAGAGGAAATATGAGGAATGAGGGAGGAAAGAGGTGGGACTATGGGAGAAGAGAGGAAAGGGGGGAAATGGGGCATTCCAAGTATTGAGGGGGGAAATTTGTTCTACTATGAGTAAGTTGATTTTCCACCCAAATTTCCATACTATTTTCCCTGTCCAAACCAAATAATGGAAAATTAGAAAACCAATTCCCTCATTGGCATTTTTTCCCAAACCAAACAGAGCCAAGGGTGGTGGAATTTTTCAGCTCCACAAGTTTCCTATGCCAAACAAGGATTGCTCTGAGTTTTAGGAGTTTTGTTCAAGGAACTATGTACTTGACTTATATAATCAAATAAACCACGAAATCGTAGCGTTTAATGTGCCTAATTCTTTGTTTCCGCTTATCAAGGCAGATCTACTTGCCCAATATGGAGGAGTTTCCCCTAAGATGGCCGAAGAAGCTCATTCAAGGGCCATTAATCAGGTACTACAGTTGTCTAAGTTGCTTTGCTTGATCTGGTGTTTGATTTGTCCATGGTGTTGAGGGTCTTTCATATACAACCGAGTTCTCACCTCTACAATATCCTACTGATGCAGTAATTCTTGTTGGTGGTATAGTATCACATAAGAAAGATCTAGTTTATGTCCGTGTAGAACTTTTGCAAGTATTGTTTGGCGCCTTGAATTTCCTAGTAAACCTTGTGTTAGACTTTTGGGTTTCTGTAAGTTTTTCTGTGATTGTACTTCAAATTCTTACTTGTAACCTTGATTGTAACTATTCCTGTATGTACTTTACATTGTTGTCGGTAGCCTTAATTCAGAACTATTCATGTATGGACCTCACATGTTGGTAGCTTTAATTAGATGTTATTTGTAGACTTAAGTTAGATGATATTATAGAAGCTTGAAGGGACTATCTAGTATCTACTATTTAAAGGAAAATTTGATCTGTCAAACAGGTGAGTGCACTCTCTTCAGCATATGCTTGAGTCTAGAAATTCAAGTGCCATATATTGTGTCTCAAAAGAGATGGGGATACAATTTCTAGTGAATGGGACAGGGCCTTTATCATAGCCTGTTCTGTTTAATCTTCAATCTCCATGTGACTTTATCTGATTTCCATGAAGGCATGAAGGGCTATGTGCTATTTTGAATGTTGAAATATCATGTTCTTGGCTGTTGGCAATCAATTGATTCAAATTGGTGGGGAACCATGTCAACTTACTGAGGAGTAAGGACCATATGACAAGGCTGCATGCTTCTTCTCGAAAAGAAAAAAAGAAAAAGAAAAAAGATATAGAAAAAGAAGAGAAGATCAAGACTGTAGCGTCATAGTAGTGCCTCCCCCTCCCTATCTCTCCTGTACAACTGTAATGAATAATTAGGGGGACCTTATATAGATTTAAAAAAACATGGTGGGAAGCATCAGATCTGACCATTTTACTTCTCTTATTTGATTCCTATTTACAGGTAACCCAATCAGCACTTGATCAAGCAAATTTTACAGCAAAAGATCTTTCTGCAGTTGCAGTTACCATTGGCCCTGGACTAAGTCTTTGTTTACGTGGTAATGCACCAAGTCAAACTGTTTTCAAATGATCTTATTATATTGCAAAAGTTAAATAAATATGACAATGTGTTTTCGAAGCTGAGGTAATTAGGGACGAGCATAATGGCTTGTGGAAATATTAACATAATTGTCAACTGTAGAATGAAGTAATTTTGTTGAGGTGGTTGTTATTGCATGTTTCAATGCTCCGTCACTTTTTCAATTAGATCGGTACCCTGAAACAAGTTTTAGGTTTGGGTGATTCCTATTGTTTACTACCAATGTCACATAATTCGCGATATGCTCGCATACACGATATTAATTCAATACAGAATATACCCTCAGATGTGAAGATGTAAAGCAAATTTCGAATTCTGAATTTGATTCGCTCGACCTAAAACAATATTTCGTGGGGATCTAAGCGTATTATGTAACACTGTTTACTTCTATAAAGGTTGGAACTTTGCTCAGTTGGGTAAATGACCTTAAATGAGTTTTAAGATATGGACGATTCCTAACGTAGAGCTAGAGGATCCTGGGCTGATTAATTTTCATTCTTTGAATAGAAATTCTTCCTGGTGCTAATAAAAACTTTTTTATTAGGCCTCATATGGAACCACCCGGTGGTTACCAAATTGGTAGCACCCTCTTCTCACTTTGACTCCCCCCCACCCTCTTTTAGTGTGAGAGGGTGGCTACCAAATTGGTAACACTGATTGGGTCTGTATCAGCTTCCTATGTGAAAAGGGAGTCTTTCTGGGGTGTTAAGGCCAGCCTGTTAGGGATGGGGAATGTTGGGGCTTGAAATGCGTACTGAAAATTAGCGATGGGTTTGTTGGCTGATGTGGTTCTCATGATAAGGCCTGTAAAAGCCTTGCATATTCAAGCACCAGTGGTTAGCTCAAAATTTTTGCAATGTATGTCTTTTTTTATGAGTGGGGCTATTAAGTAGCTTGGAGCAAGGGTATCTGGGAGTAAGCTGCTGTTATTTGAAATTCAAGCATTCCTTGTTTAGCGGTTCAAAGGAGGGAAAAGGTGTTATTTGTGTTGTGAGGCTGCTTAAGTGCTTATAATAAGGGTCACCTCTTTTCCAGCAAATGAGTGGGGCTATTAAGTAGCTTGGAGTAAGGGTATCTGGGAGTAAGCTGCTGTTATTTGAAATTCAAGCATTCCGTGTTTAGCGGTTCAAAGGAGGGAAAAGGTGTTATTTGTGTTGTGAGGCTGCTTAGAACAAGGGTCACGTCTTTTCCTGCTGGTTTGCTGTAGGCTTTATGTTTGTCAGCACTTTGAGACTATTCATGTTTAGTGTAATCGGGGCAACTGAGATAGTTTGGTCATGTCGGCTTGTGCATGGTGTCGTGGGCCTTTGTTTGTTTGATGTCGAAGAAGGTGTTCCCATGGCCTTGCTCTTGTAACTTATTCTGTTTTACCCCTTGGTGGATGAATATATTCGCTGTTTATTCTTTCAGAACAAAAAGCCGAGTGCCCTTTCCTACTTGCTTTTGGAAAAGCCTGAACATGTTATGTGTTGATAGACTTATAGTTGTGAACTGTGGTCCGACGTTGTCCCCGCGGTGCCTGGATTCTTTCTATCAGTCTATCCAGTTACTTGACTGCTTCTTGTTTTCCAGCTAGAGAACCAGGGTGTCTTAGGTTGCTATGGCAGGCATTAGCAGTTTGTTTTGCATTCTAGATGAGTATTAGACTGGTGTTTTATCCTTTAAGCTCTGGTTTTTGGGTGTTCTGTCTTCTTTGTAGGTTGTAACCTATACTGCTTGATCTTGTCCTAGTAGTACCTATTTATATTCTTTTGATATCTGTTGTATCTAGTTTCTTCTCACTTTGTACATCTGAAGGTTCATGAGCGACTAAACATGTCCATTTGTCGGATATTAAGGGTGTTGTGAGATTATCGGAGAGTCAAAGAAATATATTTTCTATGTTAGTCAATCTATATGCAGGTATGACATTTAGCTCGTAATACTTGGAATAAAATACTTCAGAATCGTGGGAAGGACTAATGGGACACCACAATTGTTTTCTTGCATCCCATCTGTGAGCAGACCTTCAAAGCTGTGCTCCCAGAGGATATTATAAGAGTACTTTGTTGGAGTGCCAATAGTCTTCCCCTAAAAAATTAGTACTTTTCAATGGGGTAGTTTTAAGCCATAATTCGTTTTAGCCTTGCATTTCAGTAGGTTGTTGAAAAAGACCATTAGATAAAGTTTTTTATTTTCTCTTGACTTTGTTGCTCATAATAATGTAGTCGGTGTCCGGAAAGCTCGAGAAATTGCTGGTAACTTTCAACTACCTATAGTTGGTGTGCACCACATGGAAGCTCATACTTTAGTAGCAAGGTATGGGTGTCATTTTAATGTAAGGTTTTCACTGTAAATTACTATTGGACCTTTAAAAGGAATTATGGAGTTAACAGTATATTTTATGATATTGTCGCACTATGTGGTGATTTGAATTTTCCTTCCTCTGTTCAAGAATATAGGGGCCAGGGATTTTAATTTCTTAAATTCGAGATTCTTTGTACACCCACAATTAAGCTTATGTTTGCTGTTGCATTTGTCTCTTCTTTTGTTCAGATTGACTGATAGAGACCTGCAGTTCCCCTTCTTGGTACTGCTCATTTCAGGTGATGATGATTAATTATAATATTAATTTGCTTTATTAAACCATGTTTGGTTCAAAATTTAGATCTTCAGTATCACTTGGAGTTGTGTTGAAATTTTGGCTTTTACTGTAATGCTCTACCTTCTAAATTTTTATTGTTTATTCCAGGCGGGCACAATCTTCTAATTCTTGCTCGTGACCTTGGGCATTACATTCAGCTTGGGACAACTATAGATGATGCAATTGGTGAAGCATATGACAAGATAGCAAAGTGGCTTGGCCTTGATTTGAGGAGGAGCGGTGGTCCAGCTATAGAGGAACTTGCCCGAGAGGGTGATCCCAAGTCTGTAAAATTTAAAGTATGCTTCTGTTGAGTCCTTTGCACATTTTATCCAGACATCATGATTCAGGCTTTGCAGTACTCTATTAGTGAACGTATTCATCCCCAAGTTTTGTTTGATCTCGTCTGTTAGATCCCAATGCAACATCACAAGGACTGCAACTTCTCCTTTGCTGGTCTGAAGACTCAAGTGAGATTGGCGATTGGATCAAAAGATATGTAAGTATTTGCTCCAGCATTTTAGGACAAAAGGCTTATGTACATCTTGACCTCTCATTATAGTGCCTACAGCCATAACCACACCTTTTCAACCCCCCCCCCCCCATTTTGACGTTTGCATCTTTGATGGTCTTAAGAGTCTTCAAATCACCTTTCGGTGTAAGGACAGGCAAAATTGTACACCTCACCCAACTGAGGCATCAATAATATTCATATATCTCATTGCCTACACCTTTACCTTCTTGGCCCCTCTTGCGCGGGAACTCTTTGTAGGCGCACTGGGGTAATGTGTTATACTGTTATTTACTCTTCTCTCCGCCCCAACAAAAAAAGACAAAAAAGAAACCGTAGGAAGTGCAAACCTCTGATTCTCAGCACATGCTGGGGGTCATGATGGGTTTATGTTGGCCTTGAGAGTCTGAGTAACCACATTTGTTGTCCGGAAGAGCAAGTTGGTTGAATGTTATTCCACACACTCATGTAAAGAGTTTCGGTCAAAAAATTGGATACAAGTAACATTTATTGTTGCGTCATGATGATTGGTGGCAATCGTCTTTGTTCTTTTTATTAATTTGCTTTTAGTTTTGGCTAGAAATGTTACTAGCTGTTGCTTCTGATGAAATTATTGAGTGTTAATTGAATTTGTTAAGAAGTATTCACCAGTTGTTCATATGTCTTGCACTGTGCGCAGCAATGCGGAAATTCCAATTTCTTCCGCAAGCAGCCATGACAGAAGGTCTAGGGCTGATATAGCTGCTTCTTTCCAGGTTATTACCACGTGAGAACAGCCTTTTCAATTACTTATCCAATTATCATGCTTCTTTCTGACTGGATTTAGACCTTTGAATACTATAGCTTCACTTGCAAAGTTGCAATTGCACTTGCTAAACTGGGAGATGTTTCCATGCAGCGAGTTGCAGTTTTACATCTTGAGGAAAGATGTTCGCGAGCTATTGACTGGGCATTGAAGATTGAGCCATCAATTAAAAATTTGGTAAGTAGTCTTATTGTTTGTATAAATGATCTACAAATCATATATATGCTTTTGATTCTTATGGAATTTATTCTGCAGGTTGTTTCAGGGGGTGTTGCATCAAACCATTATGTGAGATCAAGACTTGATTGTGTTGTCAAGAGCAAAGGTTTAGAGCTTGTCTGTCCTCCACCTAGCCTTTGTACTGACAATGGTATGCCTCATTTAGCTCTATTTGTGGAAGGCTTGATTGTGGACGAGATGGATAGGAATTTAGTAAACATTTGCTGGATCTATTCGTGTAGAGAATAACCCATGCATCCTTGTTTGGATCAATTTCTATACCTTGTTTAACTCATTCACTCTTCTTTGACTCCGTACAACCCCAAGGTACCTTTCTGGGTAATTATTATTAATGTAACACAGTGGTGCCAATTGCGCAAACTTATGGCATCCCTGCATTCCCATAAGACTGCTGTAGATAGCTGGATTTAAACTTAGCCTCCAGCTGTATAGGTGGATACAACGGTTCAGGCCATAGTTTTACCTTTTCATTCTCAGTCTTGTCTCAAATATGATCAGTTGTAATTTGCTTTTTGGACTTGGCCCAGTGCTATCCCACTGTTCTTGTAATTTATAACACTTTTGTGGATGTGCTGTACTTCAGTCTCTTATGCGGTATGCCTATGTTACCACATCAAATGGGGTGTAGCTTATATTTTGGTATACTAAGTTGTAAAATACTAAAATCTAAACAAACATTTCTCAAAATGTATGGAATTTTAAGACTGTTTATGAGTCTGTTGATTGCTTTATAGTTCTCCTGCTTCATGATGGGCTTCACTGATAATTTGGTATATATGACATTTTCCAAACATTTTTCAAAATATATGAAAGTTGAAGATTGTTTATAGATGCCTTCACTGCTTAGCACCTTGCCAATGTTTTTTGGATTATGACATTCTTCATCCTTGTTTCAAAAGGTGTAATGGTTGCTTGGACTGGCATCGAACACTTCCAGATGGGAAGATTTGATCCGCCACCTCCTGCTAATGAACCAGAAGATACTACGGTATGTATTAGATAGACATTCATAAGTTCCACTTGTTTTTTTGATCATACAATCATGTGTATGTTAGCAAAATTTTCTGGTAATTGCTGTTTTCATCTTGTTAGTAGCTATATGAGCATGTTTTTTTACTTCCTCTGCCATTTTGTCTTTTAGTTTCTTTTTGGGAAGGGGTAAGGGAGTGCTGGTTATGTGTACATGTGGCTGTTCGGGAAGTTGTTAAATGTTTCGTTAGCTTACCGTTTTGACTGGCCCATTTATCACTTTGGGAAATTGGCTAATTTATGGCTCAGTGAACAAGTTGAGATATATGTGAAAGGTTTTGGCTTAATATGACACCTTTCAGCATGGTTTGACAGTATGATATACGACCTAGATGGCCACTGGGAGAGGAATATGCAGAAGGAAGAAGTGAGGCTCGCTCCTTGAGGAAGGCCAGAATGCATCCATCTCTTACGTCTCTCATACAGGGCTCAGCCCAACCACTGTCGTAGTATCCACTGAGAACACAAGTTCTGGATCAGGGTAAGTATCCCCAGTTTTCAGGCATTCTACGCAGCCGCTTTTTCTTGTGGAGTTGCTTCGTCCTTTCCTTTATGTACTCTATCTTGAACGAATGGTGACATCATGTTTTTGTTTTTTCTGGGTGAAAATGGCGACATTATGTTAGAACTCATTGTTTTCCTTTTTAATTCAGGCAGTTAAGTTTATTTTTATCAGGAGAAATCCATCTGAATCATCCAGTGTCAGAGTTGATATGCCGCATTTGCTGCTGATTCCGGTTATTGTGGAGCGTAGACAACAAGAGGGCAATTCTTTTCCCGTGTATAGCTTTAGCTGTCTGGAATCATTCTTGCTTGTTATCAAACTTCATTATACTGGGATCTCAAGTTCTTTTTGATGCCGCTGCGATTTAGAGCTCTCAGTTATACTAACGCGAAATGTGAGCGCGGTATTTTCTGGTTTGGGTCTCGGCTATAGCTGGTGTTATCTTGAATGTATTGTGTATACCTCTTAATTACCCCAGCGGAAGGAAATATGTTGGGGATACATAAGCATTTTTTTTTTTTTTTTTTTGTGGAGGGTTGGGAATACATAAGCATAAAAGACGGTAACCCATTATTTAGCTTGCATCCTTGAAGCAATGGCAGCCTTGTATCATTGGTTCTGTTCATGTGACAGTTGGGGTTTGTTTTCTTCACCTTAATTTTATTTATTAATTAAAAAAAGTAATTTGTCGTTTTTATTTATTGTGGTCGAGCTTTGACCTTTAATTATATCCAAAGTAATTTTTGACGGAGTATTTTTAATAATAAATTGATAGTGAAAGGTTGTCCTCGAAATGAAAAAATGAGATGGAGTATAAGAAGTTGTTAAATAAATATCTATGTTATTTAAAAATAAATATAATATTTTTACACGGTGAATACAAGTGATAACGAGTCATTATTATTCATTACATCCCCTTGGAAAAATTTGGCGGGAGAAAGTAAAGGAAAAGAAAAAGTAGAATTGAGAAAGAAATGGAGGTGATGAGATTGGGGATATCAGCGACACAACGGGGCAAACTAATATCAGCTGGCTACACGGCTCTCTCCTCCCTTTCTTCCATCTCTCCTTCACTTCTTGCTCGAGGTAGAAATGTAACTGTTATTTGTACCTACTGTATATTAGATGTTTGATTATATGTTTAGCTGGAGAAACTCAGTTCAAATGTTATTTTTCTTTATTCGACTTGAGTTCTCATAGATGGCAACTGGAATAATGACTCTCTATCTAGTATCTATCCACCAGATTTGAACATTCCAGAAGCTGAAGCTGTTGATATACTCAAGGCTGCATCACACAGTACCAGATTGGACACATCTCACAAAAATCATGCACTCCTTAACGGTAATTTTATAACTTGTTTATAAGCACTATATCCCTTAATATTATACCAGCAGGCACATGTTTATGTTATCATCTGCTAACTGCGACCGCTACATGGTACCTACGCTGTACACTCCATGCTTTGCCTCATTTCCATGCGTCAGTCACTCCCAAATACTATAAACTTGTATTGGGTCTTTTGTAGGTGCTCAAACTGCTTGGGAAATGCTACACCAGGATTCATTCACACAGATTACTACATCTTGCACACATCTTGACAGCATCCTGGGAGGTGGTATAGGCTGCAAACAAGTAACAGAGATAGGTTGGTTTGCCCATCCTCTTGCTTTTTATGCATATATGGGAATGGAGATGCTAAGCGCACTTCCTTTGACTACCATAGTTTCCCTATATTCATTTGATACTTCCTTTATTTATTAGGTGGAGTGCCTGGCATTGGAAAGACACAATTTGGGTAAGCAACCAAGAATGTGAATCTATTGTCTCCTTATTTTCCTGTGCTTCCTTGTTGACGCAGTATAGGTTTCAGGATCCAACTCGCGATTAATGTTCAACTTCCAGTAGACTATGGTGGTCTTGGTGGGAAAGCAGTTTATGTAGGTGAGTCATAGATGAATCCTTTGCCTTGACACGCTTGAAAATACCATCTTAATTGTCTATCTGCATGTTAGATCACGCTTGAAAATACCATCTTAGTTGTTTATCTGCATGCTTAGATACAGAGGGCAGCTTTATGGTGGAGCGTGCTTTACAGATAGCTGAAGGATGCATTGAAGATATGGAGAAGGATAGTTGCTTCCGGCACAGAGATGTTCAAGTTGTCCAAGAGAAACTGCTTCCTGAGAATTTCTTGGCTAACATCTATCAGTTCCGGATCTGCAGTTACACTGAGCAAGTTGCCATGATAAATCAGTTGGACAAGTTCGTCTCTGAGCATAGAGATGTAGGTACTTTAGTAACGCAGATTCTGAGTTCATTGTCGCTTGACGGTCCTGAATTGTGATCATCAACATGTTCAATTAGAGCCTCAGAGGAATTGATTTCCTGTGAATCTAAAATGAGTTTTGAGGCTGCTTATAGACAAATACAACTACGTCTCTCTTAATTTTCAGGCTACTGGAGATAATCACTATGCAAACGCAATTTCCTGTTCAGGGTGCACAGAAATTTTGAAAGGACAATCTGCTTTTACATAATAGCTTCGAAGCGTTTATATTCCATTTTTTGGATTGTATTATACCTTACCCGGCTGGTATGTTCTTTCAGGTCAAGGTCGTCATAATTGATAGTATTACATTTTACTTCCGTCAAGATTTCGAGGACATGGCTCTTAGGACCCGGATTCTTGGTGGGATGGCACTGAAACTAATGAAACTTGCACAGAAGTTCAACCTGGCGGTAAGAGATCTACTTTCTACTCTGAAATACTTTTATATATACAGATGATGCAAGAAGTCCTCCCTTTTTTAAGCTGTGCCTGGGTATAATAAGAATAGATCAAATCATCAAAGAGTCTAGGTGATGTTATCTATACAAGCATATAATCATGGAAACCTCTCAGCTCTTGTGAGCCTCTGCATCTTTTGTTACAAATCTACTAAGATGCTAAGAAATATCCAATAAGCTGGATGTCATTAGATTTATTATTGTGTATTAGAGATACTTTGGGCAAAAATAGGAATAAGTACCAGAAATAGGAGGCTAGCTGGGATACTTCGCTGTAGTAGTAAATCTGAACGCTATGCTCATATGAGCACAAGATATGGTTCTGGGAGTGGACATGTGTATAGTCTATTAAGGATTTAAGGTATACATGTTTCATTCATTTTTATCATGGTTCCTGCCATACACTTGATCAGTTTTTGGAAATTATTTCCTCAAAGTTATATGTATTATCATATTCTTGATCATATATGCTCAGGCACAAAGGTAATCTTATTCTCCCTGACTGCATCAGTATCAGTATTGAGGATTTTCTTCTCCATGCTTTTTTCTTTTTTTTTTCCGTGATGTTTAAGCGACTGAGTCCCTTTGTCAGTTATCTTACTTGGTATCATGAGATGCTTGATCATTTGTTTTAATAGTTGTCTTTGTTTCTTCAGGTGGTTTTATTGAATCAAGCAGCAAACAAGTGGTCAGAAGGTTTATGTCAACTAACTCTAGCCCTAGGTATGTGAACCAAAACATCCTCGCCTTTTGAACTACTATTTAGTTAAGTTATTTGCTTAGTAGAGTATGTGTTTCTTTTAATGTTCATATTGATGATCTCGATGACTCGCTGAGCAGGTGACAGTTGGTCACATGCAAGCACTAACAGAATAATCTTGTACTGGAAAGGTGATGAACGTTATGCTCATCTCGACAAGTCGCCCTCGCTTCCATCTGCATCAGCACCATTTTCCATCACAACTAAGGGAATCCGAAATTCAAGTACAAATTGTAAAAGAATCAAACGCATGTGAGCTTATGTCTGAAATTTGGCTTCGATTGTCTAGAATCTGACTTCAATAGAGTGCAAACTACTTGTTTTTTGCCATGCTGTCCTGGTTCCTGGACATTGTTCACTGATAATTACATGTTGAAGTTTTTGTAGCTTGCTTCACTGTACGCCTTTCAAGTGTTTCCTTTTGTCTCTTGTTAACCTAATTAAAAAGGGCATCCCGGAAACATGAATAGGATGGTGGATTTGGGAATCAGTGTTTGTAATGAGAGTGTCTTTAAAGTTGATGGACAAACAGGAGTGCAGTGTTTCCGTTTGGATCATTATTGGTCTACACAAGACGGGTGTGGGGTTTTGATTATAAGAGTGCTATTTGACAGGCGATCCTGACTTTATTCGGTAGATGCAATCTTGAGTGGCAAATTCTTCAATTTTTAAGCAAGGGCTGCTTACTTTTGTTGGTAAGTTTCTTCTCACCAAACTCCCTCGTTCTAACACCTGACCCATCAACTACCCATTTCCATTGCACTTGAAAGATTTTACTACATGGTGTAGCGGCAGTCACTGTAGTCTGCAGTTGGTGGATTTATTGACTTTGTGCAGGGCCGTCTCAAATATTCTGGAGGCCCTGTGTTAGTTTGTTTAGAAGGCCCTCAAATAGAGATCTGTTACTAAAGAACACAAGTGTGACTATGAAAATTGATATAACACTGTTTAAATGTTAGTCCAATAGCTAGATATGAGGCCCCTTAAAAGCGGGGGCCCTGTGCAGTTGACCGCTTTGCACGCCCTATTAGACGGCCCTGACTTTGTGAAGACTGAAGAGTGCACATTTTACACTTTTACAAGCACCTGCTCATTTGTACCATTTTACAAGCAGGACCCATTGGATCATCACATTTTCGTAACAACATTTCTCTAATTAGCTTTTGATTGGATGTAAGGAGCTGTGACCACTTGGTTTATTTTTACTTTTACTACAATTTAGGCATTGTATTCATTGTTTCATCTGGTAAATTGTCAACGAACCAGTGAATTTATTGAAACATACTTAATCAAATAGAGCAGTCTTAAAATATAGTCCAAAAAAATTACTCATCGCTCATCAGAGGAGATGCAAAACCGAACCATAAAGCTACTCCCCAAGTCTACAGAAGCCAAATCTATATATTGGTGTTTAATGAACTATGAAGAATCCATCTTAGTAGAACTCATACCAAACTAAACTACTAAAACTCATGAGACGAGCGGCATGCCTCGCCAACAACCCCAAAGGTCATTTAGCTGCAAACCCCAAAGGTACACCAATGAATCATAGTGCCAGTAGTTCCCACTAATAATTTATTATGCAGTCCACTTTCAATTCCTCTAAATCTCAAACCCTCCACTTTCCTCCGAAACCAATCTCCATAGGATGATCAATCAATTATTAAGGTATAGCTGCCCCTTCTTTTTGACGGGAAGGTATGAGCAGCCACCCATTAAACAAAAACAACCCCAAAGGTGGAATGATGCGAAAAGCCAGAGGCTGAGTGTGAGTGACCCCTGACATGACCTACGAAGTAGTGTAGAAAAATATTAGAGCGGAGAATCCAAAGAAGCAGAAAAATGTTAAGATCAAATGAGCTAATAGTAATATTGTAAACTCTAATGAAAGGGGCCAACATACTTCGTATGTATGTAATCTCATGATCAAAGAAAGGGTCACCAAGTCACCAACCCCTCCATTTCAACGACCTCTCTCTTTCTTAAAAAAGGGTCACAACAAACAACAACAACCTTTGATCACTCCACTCTCTCTCTCTCTCTCTCTCTCTCTCTCTAAATCCCGAAATAAAATAATAAAACAACAAATAAAAATGGTGACCTCACTTTCTCTCTCTAACCCCATCTCACCAACCACCCACCAGCGCAACCCGACCCGCCGCCATGCCTCCTCACAGCCACCAGCCTCCACCCTCGCTCTCTCCTCCACCTCGTCCTCCCTCCTCTCCCTCCTCTCCCCCCCCACCACTCTCACCCTCAAGTCAACCCAGCGCGTAGCCCCACGCGCGGCCCCCATCCGCGCGTCGGCGGTGGAGTCGCTGGACAAGCCAGCAGCTGACGTGGCGGTGATAGAGAAGTCGGTGAACACAATAAGGTTCCTGGCAGTTGACGCTGTGGAAAAGGCCAACTCGGGGCACCCGGGCTTGCCCATGGGGTGCGCGCCCATGGGCCACATTCTGTACGACGAGGTCATGCGATATAACCCCAAGAACCCCTTCTGGTTCAACCGTGATCGCTTCGTGCTCTCTGCGGGTCACGGCTGTATGCTGCAGTATGCTCTCCTTCACTTGGCTGGCTACGACTCTGTCACTGTAATTCTCCTCTTTTCTCTCTCTTTTTTGGTTTCATGCGATGGAGCATGCTCTATGTTGCACTGTCTAAAGTATCTGACTTTGACCTTTTCTTTTCCAGAGATTTTTGTTTTTTGGTATTTTGTGATTTTGTATGTGTACATGGTTAGTGGTCCTGTGATTTTGGACTGGATGCTACTCCGTACTATGCTACAGCTTTCTCTTGATGTTTTACTAAACTTATGATCTTCAATTTTTCTAATCTATCGGTTTAGTAAATAGGTCATTTGTGCATACCAGAGTTGGAAAGGTGAAGACTTTTCATTTATTGGTCTTTGGATTTAATTTATTTGGGTGCATGAAAGCGACTTATTTTGTATCACGTCTAGATTGAAGCCTGTGAAGTGGGGAAAACTTAGTACCCTTGATTTCTAGTAATTAAGAATCATGTCTTAGATAATAACGGTAACAATTGCTTTGTTCACTTGCCCATCAGCAGTTTTTCATTTTTGCCTAGATTACGAGGAGTCTCACTTTTTTCCCTTGGATTGGAACATCTTTCTTTAGGAACAAGACTTGAAGAACTTTCGTCAGTGGGAAAGCAGGACTCCTGGTCATCCTGAGAATTTTGAGACTCCCGGGATTGAAGTTACCACAGGTTGGAACTTGTGATTGAACTTTGATAATGGTTGCTCATTTTTTCAGTGTATGTGTCACGGTGAAAGTGCTTCGATTGTAATCATATGACCTTGCTTTCTTCAGGTCCTCTCGGTCAGGGTATCGCCAATGCTGTGGGATTGGCTCTTGCCGAGAAGCACTTGGCTGCTCGGTTTAACAAGCCTGATGCAGAGATTGTTGATCATTACACATATGCTATACTGGGAGATGGTTGTCAAATGGAAGGTGTTTCTCAGGAAGCCTGCTCCCTTGCAGGGCACTGGGGACTTGGCAAGCTTATTGCATTCTATGATGACAATCATATATCTATTGATGGCGACACTGAGATTGCATTCACTGAGAATGTAGACAAGCGTTTTGAGGCTCTTGGATGGCATGTGATTTGGGTCAAGAATGGGAATAATGGCTACGATGAAATTCGTGCTGCAATAAGAGAAGCCAAGGCTGTTAAGGACAAGCCGACTTTAATCAAGGTAATAACTAGCTTTGCTTCAAAGCTGCCTATGCTGGGGTGTACTAATGCAATTATCAATACTATGGTTTCATTATTCCTGATCATCATTGGGTGGATGAGTTGTTCTGCTACTTTTTAATGTGCCGTTGTCTGATCGGGCCAACTCTGATAACAGGTGACTACAACTATTGGTTTTGGTTCTCCTAATAAGGCAAACTCCTACAGTGTTCACGGGAGTGCCTTGGGAGCCAAGGAAGTGGAGGCTACAAGGAACAATCTTGGTTGGCCATATGAGCCATTCCATGTACCCGAGGATGTTAAGAAGTAAGTTTTTTTTAGTTTACTTTCTCTTTGTTGTACAGTATGCCTAGACTGAGGTGAACTCTAACACCCGATGTTATTGTTGGTGGTTTGCTATCAGACATTGGAGCCGCCACACCCCTGAAGGAGCTGCTTTTGAAGCCGAATGGAACAAAAAGTTTGCCGATTATGAAAAGAAGTATAAGGATGAAGCTGCAGAGCTGAAGTCTATCATCACTGGTGAATTACCTGCTGGCTGGGAAAAGGCACTTCCGGTTAGTTCTGATTTGAATATTGTAAAAACATTTTATATGTTATCAGAATGCCGCTTCTTGAATTTTGCTATGTTGAGAGCTTTTATAATCAAAGCTTGGTTTGGAAACCCTTATTGTTCTTTTTTTGTATTCCGAATATCACTATTCACAGCGATAACGATTCTTTTGCATCTTCTGCAGACATATACCCCTGAGAGCCCAGCTGATGCTACCAGAAATTTGTCTCAACAATGCCTGAATGCCCTTGCAACCGTTATTCCAGGTTTTCTTGGTGGAAGTGCTGATCTTGCCTCCTCAAACATGACTTTGCTGAAGATGTTTGGAAATTTCCAAAAGGACACTCCTGAGGAAAGAAATCTTCGATTTGGTGTTCGGGAACATGGAATGGGATCTATCTGCAACGGGATCGCTTTGCACAGCCCTGGCTTCATCCCCTATTGTGCAACTTTCTTTGTCTTCACGGACTACATGAGGGCTTCCATAAGGATGGCTGCCTTGTCCGAGGCTGGAGTCATTTTTGTCATGACCCATGACTCCATTGGACTTGGGGAAGATGGACCAACTCATCAACCAATTGAGCACTTGGCAAGTTTGAGGGCCATGCCAAATGTTTTCATGCTCCGGCCTGCTGATGGTACTGAGACAGCTGGTGCCTACAAGGTAGCTGTTGAACATAGGAAGACACCTTCAGTCCTTGCCCTTTCCCGTCAAAAGCTTCCCCAACTTCCTGGAACTTCGGTTGAAGGTGTTGAAAAGGGTGGATACATAATTTCAGACAACTCAACAGGCAACAAACCAGATGTTATTTTGATGGGTACTGGTTCGGAATTAGAGATTGCTGCTAAAGCTGCTGACGATCTCAGAAAGGAAGGAAAGGCTGTAAGAGTTGTCTCATTGGTTGCATGGGAGCTCTTTGAAGCTCAGTCAGACTCGTACAAGGAGAGTGTTCTCCCAGCTGCTGTGACAGCTAGGGTTAGCATTGAAGCTGGATCGACATTTGGGTGGTTGAGGTATGTTGGTGACAAGGGCAAGGCAATTGGTATTGACCGATTCGGTGCCAGTGCCCCAGCTGGAAAAATATACAAGGAGTTTGGAATCACAAAAGAGGCCGTCATTGAAGCAGCTAAATCTATGTGCTAGATACGGTTATCTTTGTGACACTCAACGTCCACTGTTTCAGATTTTGTTGAGCTAGTTACTATACAGCATTTTTAGGATCTACTCTGTAGTGTTTTTTCATACATCAGAATAAGACGAGGCTTCTATAATCCTTCATTTCTTACATTCAGCAGAGTCAAGTACAAATGAAGTTTGAGCAGTGATGAGGCTGGAAAAGAGTTCTTTCGGAGTTTGTGTTCATGATCTGTACAAGCCCTTTGAGCATTGTAAACATTTGTAGTTTATGCTTTTTGGTCTTTTATAGCCCATTCTCTTCTTTGTGTGCTCAACTTCGAAGCATTATGAGCTAAAGGGTACAGTGTTCATTGCTTGATTTCATTTCGTTTGCCTTTCAATGTGATTTCCCTTTCTGTGAGAAAGTCTCAGTATACTTCTGCTACTCAGTACAGGGAACGCAACAAGTTTCAAACTCTGATCTTTACAGCGAGCCTGGAAAATAAAGTAGCGAAAAGACACAGCTGCATGTTAGGTAGACTTTACGAGTTTGATAGCTACTCGCTACAGTGTTTTATCATGGGGAGCCCTACAGTTTGAAAATGGTGCCTCACTGAAAAATTAGGAATGGATTTTGTGGGGTAGGTTAGAGAGATCTATTAGAGAAGTGGCTGTTGCCATAAGGACATCTCATTATGTTCTTTGGCATATACTCTAATACTCATTCTTGATAGAGAGGTGGTAGGTAACGTAAAATGAGAGGGAGCCGGAAAGGTCCACTTTGTTGTCCTTTTTTTTTTTTTTTTTTGTCAGGCACTTTGTTGTCCTTGTTTATTCTGTTTGGTCAAATTGGGCAGGTTTGTCTAGTCTTACTCTTAAGTCTTAACATAATGACTAAGGCTATCTTTATCAATGAACAAATATTTAGTTCATGCCACTCTCTCTCATCTTTTCTCACTCCTCTACATCATCTTTATTCATCTCATAACACTATTTATCAGGCCGGCCCTATTTATAATCTGTATTGACTATATCCGAACCAAATCATGAATGTTCATCCAACGAGCCATCAGTATTCATGGTTAAGAGAAATTTGTTATGTTCGTTGAATGAATACTTCCCATGAACATGATAAAATTCATTGATAGTACAATATGGTGTACTACTTAAATTAATTAAGTAGCCAGAGAAGACTGGCATATTCCGGCAGACAAATGGACAACTTGTATGCACCAAAGGAGAAATAAAAAGGGCATATATTTATATAAAAAAAGGGCATATATATTAGATCTCATAATAACTCCAAATGAGCAAAAAGCCCATATAAAAAATGATCAGTGAAGGTTACTATGTCGTGTATTTTTTCTTTTTATATAACTTAATTTGGGTTTTTAGAAAGTTAAAAAATTTAGCTTGTAAGAAATTGGTCTATTTATATAGTTTCTAATAATTTGTGTCAGTAAGGAGTACGCTTTTTTGTTTTTTTGGTAAATCCAATAAGGAGTCTGTGATAAAAGCTTCCACCTAACGTTTGCACCCAAACTGAGCTTGGTGGCCTGGCGCCTTGGCCTTTCCATGTACTCTCATCACTTTTTTGTAGACACGGCCACCAGGGGTTGGTGAAACGATAGGAAATGATACAATATAGGCATATAGCACACCATGTAACAAAGTCAATCTTTTTTTGATACTTCACATACCAAACCAATTCAACCAATTTAGGCAAGGGGAGAAAAAGGTCAAAATGTAACAAAAATAATTTTGTGAGCTTCAAATATTGATGACATTTCCTTTCAACAGAAATAAATTTGACATTTTGATACATTGAAATTACGCACTAAATTATCATTTTGGTAAGCATTACATTGTCCAACTTTTTTTAAATGAACTCGAAATCTTTTCACTAGATAAACCTTAAGATAATACAATTAGAAAGTTGTTTGAATTTTGTATCACAAATTCTTTGAATTCGAGAAATACTAACTTTGTTTTATCTTTTTTTTTTTTAGTATGAATTGAGTTACAAGAACATTGATGTGGGTTGTTTACTCTTAACTTGGAGACAGATTTCCAAATTCTTATCAACTAAATTAGTCAATATTGACAAACTTATCAACCACATATAGCCGATATTAACAAAAACTTTATTAACTAAACTAGTCGATATAGTGACATGAGAGTTCCGAATTAGCCAATAAAACATATCTTGATTCCTAAACAAAAATCAATGCTGTATAATTTAGTGAAGAGAACATTACATTACCAACCCCCAATTCTGTTGTTCTGGTCACCAAAGTTTTTGGTAGGTAAGGAACCAGGAAGGAGGCCTTTCTATCTTTTGACACACCGAACATTTGAGCCATCATAATCATAATCATAATCATAATATACAAGAAGAGAGAAAGAGAGAGCAAAAGAAACAAAGAATAACAATGGCTCAAGCTACCACCGTTAACAACACCAATGGAGCTGTAGGCAGGCAAATATGCCCCATCTTGCCCAAAACCCATATGCCCAAGTCACCCAAAGCTGTAAAGTTTGGATCAAAGCTGAGACATTCACCAAAGTTACAGTCTTTGAGCAGCGAAAGGATTGGTGGGCATTCATCAGTTTTGAGAGTGAGAGCTTCAGTTGCCGCTGCAGCTGCTCCAGAAATCGTGTTGGAACCCATCAAGGAGATCTCCGGCACTGTCAATTTGCCTGGTTCTAAGTCCTTGTCCAACAGAATCCTCCTCCTTGCTGCTCTTTCCGAGGTACTCTTTCTGTAATTCTGATTGTATGTGCTTCAAGTTTGGATCTTTTTCATGAATTTAATGTTTTGTACTGCTATGATGATGGTGATTTCAAGAATACTACTTTGTTTGGATTGGTGTGATTGCCAATCTAGAGTTTGGAAACCTTGTCATATATTCTTCTGTTGTGCTTTGATGTAATTGGCCATTTTGGGAATTTGCTTTGCTCATTTAAGTTCATGCTCAAATGGAGCCACATAGGTAGGGAAGCAAAAGCTTTTTCCAAGCAAAAAGATCCTGTGCTTATGGCTACTAAAACTAGGCCAGGGCATCAGAACTTTTTGCGCAAAGCATCAATCTTCTATGTTATCTTTGTTCGGAAGAACAGAAGCTGAGGACCAAATACTGCTAAGTAGTTTTTTTCCATTAGGCACTTTGCTGCCTAAGGGATCGTTCTCCTTGGATAGGCATGTGTTCTAGAAAGCTCTCTGGCTTTGTTACAGTTGAACTTTATCTTTCGATTACTCATCATGCTTGCATCATCCATCATATTAGTAGTATTTTTGTCCTTCCTTTATTTTCCCCAAAATTTATCTACTTTACCATTTAGTTTTCAACATTCTTATTGAAGTTATATTGTAGGGAACGACAGTGGTCGACAATTTGCTGTATAGTGATGATATTCGTTACATGCTTGATGCTTTACGAACACTTGGATTAAAGGTGGAGGATGATAGTGCAACAAAAAGGGCAATTGTGGAGGGTTGTAGTGGTTTATTCCCCGTTGGTAAAGATGGAAATGGTGAGATTGAGCTTTTCCTTGGAAATGCAGGAACAGCCATGCGCCCTTTGACTGCTGCTGTTACTGTCGCTGGAGGAGATTCTAGGTTTGTCTTGTTCCTTTTGGAATAATACCACAATAGTGATGACTTTAATTTCTTATCCCTAAAGAGGGCGGTAATTTAAATATGGTGTCTTACAAATGAATATATTTACTCGATTGAGTAATTCACAATC
>CAAKMY010031098.1:0-15569 GCA_901111285.1 Corrigiola litoralis | reverse complement strand
TTAAGTAGCTTATAAGCTAATATTGTCATGTTTTATTGAGAAAGACTTGTTTGACCAACAATAGAAGTGTTTGGAAACTGCATCCTCTTAGCAGCTTATAAGTATTTTTCGACTTATCAAAGATAAACTAACTCAAGTAACTTATAGAAAATATAGTACTCGTCATAAATCTATTCAATGTTGACCCCAATATATACTTATTACCAAATGACAAGCCTACCTATTAATCTCTAATATTATTTTCAAATATAAGCATGTACGTTTATCGCATTTTGTCAAATATTAGTTATTTGTTTAACAAAATTACACCAAACACTTCCATTGAATAACTATATTATCATGTCTCAAATTCCAGCCACCTAATCATGTAACTTATAAATTTTCAGTCACGTTACTAGTTCGCGGTTACCTTATCAGTTTTCATGTTCCTTAGTCTATTTTGTCAAACACAACCTTTATAAGCAATATTACAATGTAGTCTAATTCCAATATCTAATTCCAACACAACCTAAGTAAAACTTTGCAATTAAAATTTACGTTTCGTGCGGTAAAAAAGAGGAAATCATACAAAAAAAATCCATTTTACTTTTTTTTTTTCTTTTAAAACCTTCATATCATGTTATTGTCGCTTCTCCTTCTCTCTAATTGTTGAAATATCCAAACTTCATAATAAGAGAATTCTCGCACAATGGCATGCATTAAATTGTATCTAAATTACAAAGTTTAGAGTAATTGTAATTATAACGAAAAGGTAGATTAAATTTAGCAAAGTAAATTAGATATTGCACATTAATCATTTTTAACCATCACAAATCCCAATTCCCACGGCAAAAACATAGTAATTCCAAATTATATCCAAAGAGCTCAGTTTCCGCTCGACAATAAATCCCAAAATATTCTGAAATCTTAAAATCTATACTCACCCCTTAATTAGTAGACTAAGAGCCCCCTCACAAATCTATTTATTTAAAAATAGACAATGCATCCAACTCTAAAAACGAAAATCCCAGAAATTAAGGCAATTTTGCAAATGAAAGTATAATATCATGAATTAACAGCTTTAGATACATCTCTTCTGATTCTTTTTCAGACTTTTATTAAGTAGTTAGCAGTTTGACTTCTAAGAGAGTTGCTAAATTTAGCAAATCATTATGATGATTTAATGAAAATGGGGATTAATAAGCATAGAGTACCAAAAAAAAGGGGTTGGGGGAGTAAGGAGAAAAGGGAAAAACAGCGATGGCCACCTCATTTTTTACTGTCCTTGGTTTGACTCTTGATGGATCTCCACATTAATAGCTTTTGTTGGTCACTATTTTTAAAAAAAAATTAATTTATTGTTCCTCAACTTCCATTTTTGTTTGTTTTAGTTTCTCTCTCCTCCATAATCGAAATCATAATCAAATCTTTTTGTTACCTCCCTTAAACTCAAAAGAATTATCCTCCTCACCACCCATACCACCACCACCACCACCACCACACTAACAAAATCATCATTCATCATCAACAACAACTAAGCTCTCCAAGAAACCAGAAGATTCCCCTCCTTATTATCTTCTTCAACCCCTCTTGTTCTGCTCACTTTTATAGAGAGAGAAACAAATGCTCCAAAACCAAAAACATTTCACCCTAACAAAATAAATAAAAAAGAAGAAAAGAAGAAAAGAAAGGAAGAAAGTCTTCCCTTTTCCCTAGCCCCGAATCCCTATCCACCCTCAAAAACAATTCCACATTTGGAGCAATAATACCCAGATACCAAAACTCAATTCCAAGCAAAACCCAGACCTCAAAAGTGAACCTTTATTTCACCAAGATTGAACCTTTATATCCCCAGGCAAGGGAAGATTGCATTTTGATGCCGTCAAGATAATAAAGATTGAAACTTTATCCATATATCTATTTCAGCAAGATTTGGATTGGTTAGATTGTGGGTGTTGGGGTTGGTTCAGGAAGCAGATGCCTCACAATCACATAGACAACAGCCCATCAACACCAGGGAAGTTCAAGATGGAGAAGTCGGGGTACATCCACCACAGGCTGAGGTGGCATTCGACCCCGCTGGTGAAGCTAACATTCTGGTCATTCATCTTCCTGGGCCTCATCCTCATGTTCTTCTTCAGGGCGTCCCCGGCCTCCCCCATGTCCTCCTCCTCCTCCTCCTCCCGCCGCTCCCTCCGCACCTTCTCCTGGGGGGGGCCCTCCTGGGAGAAGCGGGTCCGCAACTCCGCGCGGGTGCGGGCCCCCAACGGCATGGCCGTGCTCGTCACGGGCGCGGCGGGCTTCGTCGGGACCCACGTGTCGGCCGCGCTGAAGAGGAGGGGGGACGGCGTGCTCGGCCTGGACAGCTTCAACGACTACTACGAGCCCTCCCTCAAGAGGGCCAGGCAGGCCCTGCTGGACAGGAGCGGGGTCTTCATCGTGGAGGGGGACATCAACGACCAGGCGCTGCTCAAGAAGCTCTTCGAGGTCGTCGCCTTCACCCACGTCATGCATCTCGCTGCGCAGGCCGGGGTCAGGTATGCGATGCAGAACCCCGGCTCTTATGTCCACAGTAACATTGCCGGATTTGTCAATCTCCTCGAGGTCTGCAAGTCTGCCAATCCGCAGCCTGCTATTGTCTGGGCCTCCTCTAGCTCTGTCTATGGCTTGAACACCAAGGTCCCCTTCAGTGAGAAAGATAGGACCGACCAGCCTGCCAGCTTGTATGCTGCCACTAAGAAGGCGGGCGAGGAGATTGCCCACACTTACAACCATATCTATGGCCTCTCCCTCACCGGCTTGCGGTTCTTTACTGTCTACGGCCCGTGGGGCAGGCCGGACATGGCCTACTTCTTTTTCACCAGGGATATCTTGAAGGGGAAGTCCATCCCCATTTTCGAGGCTGCCAATCACGGGACTGTGGCCAGGGATTTTACCTACATTGACGACATCGTCAAGGGCTGTTTGGGGGCTTTGGATACGGCTGAGAAGAGTACCGGGACTGGGGGTAAGAAGAAGGCTCCTGCCCAATTGAGGGTGTTTAATTTGGGGAATACCTCCCCCGTGCCTGTCTCCGATCTTGTTTCCATTTTGGAGAGGTTGTTGAAGGTTAAGGCCAAGAGGATGGTTATGAAGTTGCCTAGGAATGGGGATGTGCAGTATACGCATGCTAACATTAGTTACGCTCAGAGGGAGCTCGGGTATAAGCCCACCACGGATCTGCAGAGTGGACTCAAGAAGTTTGTCAGATGGTATCTCAGTTACTATAAGCCGGGGAAGAAGAGTGCTGAATGAGGATGGATGTTGTGTGTAATTTATTGGCACCACGGTAGGATTTTGTTCAAATTCTTCTTCATTGATTTGTACGATTGTTTTGACGTTTCATCTTTTCCTTACCCCCCAATCATCTCTTATTTTGTGTATCGTTACGATGCCTTATAACGAGAATACTTGCTTCCCTTGCCATGGGAAGTTTTGGGATTACAGAACTTCATTTTGGGCATTATAAGTTGTACAAGAACCATGCATTTTTCCTTCGCCATTTTTACTCCTTTTCCTGAGAATGTAATTTGTTGTAGTTTCAGATGTAGAATTCAATAGAGTTATGCCAATTTGTGGACATGTATTATTCCAATGCTCTTCGAATAAAACTAGGACACAATTTCTTTATCTATGTGTTCTTTCCGCTGTTTAATTGCGAAATGTGATTGGATTTCTTGTGATTGTAGTATGCTATGTGTAATATTCTCTCGAACATAATCGTTTGCAGGGTTATGATTTCAGTTAGTTTGTTGCCCTGTTCTGATCCCATATTTAGCATCAAAATGCAGAAACTTCTATGCAGAGTAAAATCATGAATGAAACTGAGACCGGTTTTTTCAAGAAGCTGGGGTAGAAAGTAGTATGATATGATCTTTGTTATCTACACTTGTGATTTCCTCTCTCCAGCACTAATGGAACGGTTCTTGCTGTTGGGTAGAGACCTTGCTCCTCAAGTCAGAAGTGAAAACCTTTTTAACTACCATGATGCTTTGCTCATTAAGCAAATGTTTCTGCTTTACATCATTTGTAGTAATAATGTGCCTGGTGTCTAGACCTGAAAAATGTTGCTGTACAATATGTATGACTGCCAACACAATCAGGAGCTTTATGGATATAGATACAAGATTCATGTGGCAGCTCTTGAATGAAATGGGTCATTATGGGTGCAGGAGTGCAGCTGTGTTCAGAGGCAGAGTAATGTCAGTTTAAAGGCGTCGTTTGATGCCTATTTGAGAGATGCTTATCTGGTAATACGACTTAGCCTCACATCCGACTGTAGCTGTGTTTTGATCGTCATATGATGTATTGAATTGAAACTTCTGCACTAAACCTTTTTGATTGACTAGGAATCTAGGATGCATCGTCGGTATATTTTACTGTCATACATTAGACAAGGTTATGTGCCTCAGGGGATTCCGGTGCACACATTTTGGATTTTAGGTCGAGATTGTTCATTTAATTTTCCACAGAGAATATGTTTTGGGAACTGCAGATCTAAAGCTTTGGATCTGTTGTTGTAATTGTCTGCTGATCTTGAGGTGATTCTTTATTATTTTATAATAATTAGAAGCATTCCAGTGAATGATGCCAGATCCAATGCACAAATCATGGTTGTAGCACATGTAGTTTCTGCTGTGCTTTCTGCTGAGGTTTGCCATTGTAGATTCATCATGTCATCTTCGTATTTACACCATGTATATTATGTTATGTTGCTTATGCATGTCATTCAGAGATGTAAGTTCAGTACCAGGTAGACAGGTAGTGCAAATGCATTGCAGAAGCAGCCAAGCAGGGTTCTCCGAGTTTCTCATAAGCAATTGGCCAAGACTAAATTTGTAACGCTCAAACTAAAGCATCCTTTCTTTTGTTAATGATTTGCCATGTTTACACATGCTCTTTTGGTATTGATGAGCATGTTATTTTGAGGAATGTATTGCACCAAAATTGGTCAATTCTTTCATATCATAGTCTCAGCATGGTGAATTAAAAAGTAAAGCAGATGTGTGTATTCTTCGAGTGGATGCAATGTTATGCTGTAATTACTGATGGATGTTAGATTTAACAAACAACGTGAGAAGGACTTTTGATGGGCTCCATCTAACAAACACGATGAGAGGTCGTCTTTCTTGATGTGGCAACTTTATAGTTGCTTATTTTGGTTGCTTCTCTGCTGCTCTTACACTTGTATCAGTAGCCACTTTTTGGTTCTTCTCCTGCGTGCATCAATGTCTTGCGTAGCTTTCCGTGGTTGCCTTTGTTGTTGTCGAGGGACCAGCTAATTACATTTCAGTTGTGAACCTTAATGCATTATAGGCAGGCAGGCAGGCAGGCAGGCAGGCAGGCAGTCAAGGCAAATTATTAGGTGCTTCCGTAAACATGTGCTCTCACCCCAAATTTCTTGTACCTTTTAGTGTTAAAATCGATAAAAGGTACAAGAAATTTGAGTGGAAGCACATGCTCCAGGGAGCATGGTATAATTTCTGGTCAGTCATACACTCCTAGACTCCTAGTATTTATTTAACTTGGGATATTATATTTTCAATTTCCAATTCCGTCTTATTTTGTTTTAGGATTTAATGCCTTCTCTATACCAAAACCCAGCGAAGAAAAAGAAACCAGAAATGAAGTAGTGGTAGGGTTATAGATTCTGGTCAAATTTACTTTTGGCTCTTATGTGCTAAACTTTGTTTTGAAGTTTGGTTATACGGATGTCTATGGCTTCGTTGTGACGGGAATCTTTACAGGACTTGATTTTGAACATTAAACGACTTTTAATATTCTCCATAACCAACCCTCTCACAAGTCACAACATGTCAATGGAAATCAAATACTACTAATGTACTCCATTTTTTAGGATGAACTCTTATAATAAAACTCATAAAAATTACGACGATGCTGAAACAGTTGTTTGATTACTTATAAGCATGATTTGTGTTGTTCAATCATGTTTGGGGTGGCGATAACCAAGGCTTTAACTCACTAAAATTGTCAATGTGATGTAATGCACTTCATAATTTTAAAGGGGATAAAGAGGTCAATGAATGCACTGCTAATGCAGGTGAAGGCTTCGTCGTAACGGGAATTGAGACAAGGACATGGATGCCCATGCTCCTGTGATTTGCTTTCCTTATATGAGACCTTTTTGTCTTTATAAAGGGTTCCATACTTCCATAGTCATATAAGATTCATGAAGATATTTAAAACATTGGTCCTGTAAGGTTAACCTCTTTCTCTTTTGGTACATGGAGGAAATGATTTCTAAACTTTTGGGACAACATGCTTCATTTCATAGTTTTAGGACCTATTGGGCCCCCAAATGCCTCAACACTTGCCACCCCCTTTCAGATCTAGTAGGTAATGTACTGTACGATAGACGACAGTACGAGTGTACAATATTTGGGTGATTAGCGTGGAGAAATACAGTAACTTGAAAATTTAGGAGCACTAATTTAGGTATTTGGGTGATAATGTTAGCGCCTACAAAAACAAAACAAATCATAAGTGAAATTTAACTCTGTTTTTTGTGAATCAATGACTAACAATAGAACTTGTTTACTACGTAATACTTCTTACGGAATATTCTTTAAAGAGTAAATGTGACTCAGACTTGAAAGAACAAATGTTTTTTTAATACATTGCAATGCTATTTATATTTCTTATCAAACAATTAGATGTTTTTTTGTATTATTTCTTAAAACTGTATATAATCATAATTTAAGATATTTCGAACAACAAATCATCTTAAGGAGAGGGAGCTTCTATCTCACAACTTTTCCAAACGTTATTGTTCTTTTGCAACGCTTCGTCTGCTACTTTCTTGTTAAACTTCTGCAAAATGATGGTCACAATCGTCATAAGATCATGACATTGTCTTCCCATGGCCAATAGTTGATCACAACAATCTTTCTCTAATGGTCTTCCAACTGCAGATCCAAATACTTTTTGAAATATCAAATTACCACAAGTAAGATTTAATTTATCTCTACACTCTTTTAGAATTTCACCGTATCCAGAACTAGGACTTGATTGAGGAGCATTTGGTATAGCGGTCGTAATTGCGACTAGTACCATCAGAAGCGTGACATGAAAATTAATGAGTAGCGTGGTTTTAGACTCCATAATATCCACTCAAATCAAATAATCAAAACTTCTCGATTTGTTTTCTTTATTATAAGGGACACGGATAAAGATCTCACGAGAGTATATAAATATAAATATGTATATGAAGATGGCTTTATCTAGTTTTGGGATGGATAACTATTTATAAGTAAATTAACATATGAATGTACAAAAAACGTGCGAATATGTTTATGATAATAACTCCAATTTATAATAAATTTTCGTTAGAAACTAATAGGTGATGTAATGACACACTTCGTAACTATTATCTATATAAAAGCATATTTAACCGTAGATTACAACAAAACATTGAGTTACACCTAGTAGCCTATAGATAAGATAATAAGATATGCAAAGTATCAAGCTTTACACTCATGTGTTTCAATTCTAACGTAGCTGTATACAACTATAAACTATTATGTCTTATTAATGAAAAAAAAGTCTGGTGAGCAGGGAGCTATGCACTGTCTAAACTAGATCAGAGATTTCACAAATTATTAGAGAAGACCGTCCGTCTACTTTTATCATAAAAATAAACCACCTTTTATGAGATAAATTTTCTTAAGCTTTCTGCAAGTCTAAATTAGTTGTAGATTTATATAATATCTTTATTGGGCAGTATGACTTAGTTTATTTTTATAATAAAAATAGACGGTTTCTTCTAAGACTTGTTGGGGTTACCAAAAATTAGAAGAACAAAATGTCACATTACTGACATAGTGACATGGCTAACCAGTTCTACAGATGTTGACATAATCCACTAAGAAAATTGAGATGTATCCTTCCTATTGGCTGAGGACTAGAACCAACACAATCGAATCAGTAAGAATGAACTCCATGATCAAAAGCCCATCAAAGACCACATAGGCAATCTATAAAAATCTCTGTATGAAAACCAGAGCTCGAAATACAACTTAAGGCCAAGCTATAAAACCTCTGTATGACAACCAGAGCTCGTAACACAACATTACAACTATTAAGAGCAGCACTCGAAGGAGATGCTCTCCAAACCTGTTCTGTACGTTGGTAACAACAGTAAAAGTCCCAAAGGAAAAGCTCCCGTACGTTGTGTAACCCCACATTTCCGAAAGAGATGGTCTTATCGTTCCTCATGACTTCACGAGCCTTCTTGCATGCATTATGCATATACGGAGTATGTACAGTACTATGTTGTCTCCTAGCTTCACTTCAGAATATAGTCCATGGGAATTTGTCAATTTGTTCAACTGATAACCTACCTATATTTATTCAGCCAACTCATTTTCCTTGTTATATTAACAAAATATCTCTATGAAGTATGCAGCGATTCAACATATATGCAATGTGATGTATTCTTATAATGGTGTTAGTTTCCTAATTCCGCTACCTTCGCCACCTCAGTTTCTCTAACGCGTTGTAAGAAAAACGTCATGTATATCAATATGTATAAAAAAAAGTATGTATATTTTGTTGGTTATTTGTAACTTTTTGCGACATCAGGTCATATGCACAACTTAATCCTTGAATGGAATACTCGTATACTCTTAGGTAAATTTCAATTGTTCTTTTTGTTTTTAGTATGAGATCATCTATTTTCACACCCCTTTTGTCTAGTCCCACACCCATGATAATTACACCATTGTAGAAGCATCTCATTATAGGTGAAAAATAGACGAAGGACATACGATTAGATCCTGCCTTATACGTATTGGTGTATATTATATTGCTACATAGTGTGACTAGCTAGTGTCCTTCGGGTATCTCATCCTAAGATAGGGTATGTCATATCGTCATTTCTAATCAACCATTCAACCAGCCTTTATAATAAGTGAATCTATATCATGCCCTCTAAAGTCTAAACCACCCTAAAAAACGTGGTTCTCCACACTATTAGGCTTATATATAGCCCATGATATGTTTACTTCCCGCACTTCACCAGTGGTTTCCCTTGAAGTTAGACTCTTCCGGACACTAATCTCAATCCTCCCTACTTCCTAGTTTCATTGAACACCACTAAATATTTAGCCTTCAGTTTAACTTCTTATGCCTTATTATATCGGGCAAGTTCTTCATAGAATGAGCAAAAACGAATAAGACATTGCTATTTGGGCACCCATTCACCATTTACCATCTGTATAAGTCTCACTGTGATAAGAAGCACTTAGCCCTATTTCAATCTCCAAATTTAAAATCTCTCGTAGACTTGTCAAGATGATCAATCAACTGAATAAGCAGGCTTGCATGATTGTTACCGTGTTGATTACATCGATGGTAATGTCCTCTAATAGCGAAGAAGGATTGCAAGACACTGCATATGTTCGCATTATAAATACATTGAGCCAAGAGAAGCACCTCGAAGTTCACTGCGCATCCAAGGACGATGATCTAGGGAATCAGCAGCTTAACAAAACTGGGAGCTATTACGAGTTTTCATTTGGTCCAAGCCTTCTAAGAAATACGCTATTCCATTGTGGGTTCGTTTTTGATAACGTAGAACACAGCTTTAATATCTACGATCAGGAAAGAGATGCAGGTCATTGTTGGGCCAAATGTTGGTGGCTGATCAAAGAATCTGGCCCTTGCAGGTTTAAGGAGGAAAAGAAAGTATATGAATGTAACTTTCAGTGGAACAAAGATTAGAAACAATACTTCAGACTTTAGCTAGACATAAGCATTTGGATGATGGGGGTGCATAATACGAGCGGTGTATGAGAGCAAAAGAAGCAGAATATCCAAAACACAGCACCTCCAATTCAATGCAAATACAATAGTAATATTACATTTTCTACTTTTCTAAGCTGTAATGCTTGTTGACGGCTTCAAGCATATTCCAAGATATCTTCATACCTTTAGGGAACGTAACTAGATCACCGGCTCTTATTTCAAACGATCCTTCATGACCATCAATTGAAACCTCGACTTTACCTTCCAGCAGGTACATTGTCTCCTTTGCTTCAAAAGTCCATGGGATTTTGCTTGGCTGACCGGCCCACCTGTTTAGATTTCCATGTTATAATGAGTCTAAGTGCTCTCAAGAGAAATCAGGCTTAATAGAAATATCCATGATAAGTACATGGAGAAGTTGCAATATTTTTTTATTTTTTTTTGAAATAAGAGAAGTTGCAATATATGAAGTGCAAATATGGTAGTACAATTCTAGTTTCTCTGCGACTTACAAACAGATGACACAATGTATTTATTCAGGAACATGGGAATATGGGATATGACATTTCTAGCATTCTTCTTGCACTATTCGACCAACTATACTAGTCATGCATTTGTACAGTAGACATTCTAAGACCTCAACAATGATTAGCAACCCATATATTGTAGTACCATATTCTGTTCTAACTCTTTATATTTCCTTGTTCACTGGACAAAACTAAGGACCCTTCTGTGAACTATAACAAAAACATGTACTCAAATATGAACATCCTTGCCTGGTCAGTTAAATAAAATCCATGACACCAAATTCCACAAACTTCAGTCACAACGTCTTTTGACTAACACCTTTTGAACAACCAGAAGACAGAAGTACTTGGCTATTGCAATCTCAAAACGCATTAAGGTACTGCTTCCGAAGCATAAAGGGAAACCAAGATCCTAAGAAACAAATAACTTATAAGAAATCCCTCTTATACAAATTGACAGACATCTAAGGAAACAGTGTCACAATATCTAGTTGCAATAACAGTAAACTAGCTAATACAATTTGTCAGTTCGATCATTCGATGATGTAACATATGGAACCAAGGTCTAAGTTATTTGACCACTAGTTTACAGTAATTCATCAATAACACCCCGCTCCCCGTCCCAAAGCAGGTGGAAAAAGAAAAATCCATTGAAGGCCTAAAATTGCAACTTGCAATCAATCAATCTCCAATACTTATGAAAATCCATGAAAGCTAGTTAATGGTATATTCACATGGGAGTAGAGCATATGAAAGCCAGTTGTGTGCCTTGAAAGATTAGAGCAGAATTGTTTCACATGCATGATCATAATTGACATCTAGCCTCAATAAACAATGCAGAAAACTAGAAGATCATTGCTCAACGCAGAAGCTTGTTAGTATGTATGCACAAGAATGAATCAGCCATTTCAAAATATTCCACAGGATTTTGTTGTATATGAAACATACTTTATCCCTATGATGTAAAATTTACAAAAAGTTCACATACATGTACTTTGGTGCTTAACAAATAGATCTCTCAACTTAGATTCTGTCTACAACAAAAAAGCAAATAATGAGCATGGAAACTAAAAAATAGAAGAAAGAATGGAAATAAAATACTTATTCCAAGTGGTGACTCCGAGTTGATCAAGCTTAGAGTGAGGAGGGTTCCTGTGAATGTTGACCCCGTGTATCTCTGTTACGTCCAGGACATTGTGAGTAGCTGCTTTATCTTGCTCCATTGTGGTAGCAGTAGCTTCCGAAGGAGTTTTGTGAAGCAGTACCATATAAATAGACAGCAGCGAAATGAAGAGGGATGCTACTACTATCAACTGTTTTGACTTCTGCATTGGCCTTGTAAAGACTTGTACACTACTCCTACTTTCCTTTGTCAGAAATTCCGGGTGATAGCAGAATATGATGTTAGAGTTTTGGGCCTGCAAACATGGTCTTCTTGGCTTTTATTTTTTAATTGTTTGGGCTACTTTGAGTACTACTATTAGCCCATAGTCAGATTCAAGGGTGGCGGGTGAGCAAAGACCTTATTTATTTTTAAGTTTCCTTTTTCATAATTTTGAATCATCGTGTTTTGATAGCTTAATTTATGTAAAAGTATGTAAAATTAAAATGAGAAGAAGAAGTCCTTAAATGTTTGTTATGGGATCCCAAAGTGATATGCAGAAGGAAGGCAGGCAGAAAGAATAGTGAAGTGGAGGCGAGGTGGTTGTAGAGTGTAGTCCTCCATGAGTCATGACAGGCCCAAAAAAGAATGGCCCATAAGATTCCATTAATCCAGCATGAAACGACACCGTTGGTGACTAGGGTTTTAAAGACCCTAAAAACATCACATAGTGGAGTATAACCTAAAATCACATCACATATATACTCCCTCCTCGCCACTCCATTTTGCCTCATTCACAAACACACCGAAGAGCAGCCGCCTCATTTGCAACTCCTCGCAACCTTGCAAACATGGTAAAGTAAAAGTAAAACTTTACTCTATGTTAATCATCTCATCCAACTATATCATCATATTCCTTGTTTTAATTACATGATTAATAATTGATTAGTGTGTTGTTCAATTCCTCGCAGTCTCTGGTGGCGAACGAGGACTTCCAGCACATCCTGCGTCTGTGGAACACCAATGTCGACGGGAAGCAGAACATCATGTTTGCCATGACCTCTGTCAAGGGTATTGGCCGCCGTTACGCCAACATCTGCTGCAAGAAGGCCGACATTGACATGACCAAGAGGTTTTCTCTTCTTTTACTTTCTTTTCTTCTCTCAATCATAAACATCCAACCTTTTTTTTCTATAGATTTAGTTGTTATGAGAACATACTAGGTGAATAATCTTAATGGTTTGTTGTTGGGTTTCAAAAGAGGTGTTTGTTAGTAAAAGAAGATGTCTAACAAGTGGTTTGAGGTTTGGAGATATCTTCATTTTAATGGACCGATCTATGTTTTATTAGTCTAGGATTACAAAATCTTTGGGCTCTCTAGGTTTGTTAGTAGGTTTTTATCTCTCGAGATTTTTATGCGAAATGCACTTTTGGGTCCAAACATTTTTTGGATATGAGAGATATCAGCTGAGGTTAGGTTTTTCATTATGACTGTATTTTTTTGTCAGTCACCACCACAATTCATTATGATTGTTAAAAGTAATACATTGGAGATTCATGGAGGTTGGTTTTTTATTGTCATGAAGATAGAAAACCTTGGATGCTTTAGATAATAGAGAAGCTAGCATACATGTTTTGTATGCTCTTTTTAACAGTTTATTGAATCAATGGTGATATTTTCTTAGGTTATGTTCATCTTGCTGCCTTTGATGATGTTGTTAGTGTAGTGGCAAACACGTGTAGCCTGCTCTTACTTAGACTCTAGCTTGCGGCTGGATTCTAATGGACTTTGGCTTTGATTCACTTGCTTTATATGTCTCTTCTTTTATACTGCAAGAATGTGCTGGTTAGAATTTTATATGGCATGTTGGGTTCCTCTCTTTAGTTGGTTTGTTCTTCCATGCAATCTCACTCCCGTTGATTAGTTCAAATATTTGCATCATTGTCTGTTCACCTTTTCTCTATATGCTTGCTGCTAAGTTTCTTATCGATTGGGGCATCTGTGCTTTTTTAATCATGCTCTTTGTGTTTTAGCCCCTGTGTCTCGTAATCTCTAATGTGCAATGTATGTTGTAGGGCTGGTGAACTTTCTGCTGCAGAGCTTGAGAACCTGATGAATGTTGTTGGAAACCCTAGGCAGTTCAATATCCCAGACTGGTTTCTTAACAGGCAGAAGGATTACAAGGATGGTCGCTTCAGCCAGCTTATTTCTAACCAGCTGGACATGAAGCTGAGGGATGACCTTGAGCGTCTGAAGAAGATCAGGTGTGTTGTAGTCATATGATTTTGCCATCTATCATAGGACTTTGCGCCAAACACCAACATTGATTTTCAATTTTATATATTGGTATCTTCACTATCTGGTGCTTGATAAGTTATTAAGATCCAGAGCATACTCTTAATTTGCACTTGATAAAAACCGATATATGTTAAGTTTCAGTACCTCCCAAAATATGCACTTCTGGAGAAGATGGCTAGCTTACAGAATTCTTTATTGTTGACAGGAACCACCGTGGTCTTCGTCACTACTGGGGTCTGAGAGTCCGTGGACAGCACACCAAGACTACTGGACGTAGGGGAAAGACTGTTGGTGTCTCAAAGAAGCGTTGAGGACTTGGGCTTGCCTTCCTTTTTGGGTCTTTCATTCATGTTACAAGTTATGCCTTGTTTTAAAATAGACTGCAGCCATAGTTACGACTTAAGACCTAAGTAATGCCGTTTTGGCTAAATTAAGGCAGTTTGTGTTATTTTTGTAGATGATAGCTCTCCCAACTCTTGATGGTTTAGTTGAGAACATGTATGGTTTCCTACTCGTGGTTGTCGTGAGAAAAAGAAACTTGGTTTTTTTCGATATGCATCCAGTGCTCCATTTTTAATCTTAGGATATAATTTAGTTTCCAATTAATACGAGTGCTGCGGACCTGCGTTGCCTTGGTGTGGCATTGGGTTATACGTTGCGGTGTTGTGCCACTGCACCCTGAATGCCTTTGTTTGCGGCAGTGCCACTGCCATCTCCCTTTCCAGTTTTTTTGAAAAAGATACATCGAGAAGTGTGACGCTATACTTGGCGTTGAAAAGTATTAGTATCCAACTATTGATATATCCAGAACCAGCCCTTTCGACTTGAAACTTGAACAATTCATCTGAGTTCCTTGAATCTTTGCTGCTAATTTGTGAAGCTTCAGACTTGGTGTTTGAAAGCAAAACATAAACTTTTGTCCTTAGGCTGTGAGCGTTCCCTTTGTGACTTTGTAGTTGGTACTTTGTAGTCATGTGCTGTTTTAAAGTCCGCAACCTTCATTTCCACCACCTATCCAAGATTGTCATTTATGTCTTCAACTTTCTTTTGAGATGTAAACTTTGGACCTTTGGTTGCCGTCAAAGCGTCAAATGCTTGCAAAATTAAATCTGTTGCTATCACCTATTGCACTAGCAAGTGAATGCCTACATGATTGCTTCAGAACCCTCATGACTCCATGAGTTAAGAGCTTTAGGCAGATGAAACTCTCGCACAATAATATGAAAGGTGGGATAGATGATAAGGCGTTTTTGCTGATACGCTATTCTTTAGCTGCCTTCCATGGAAGGCTTGGAAGCTAACAAGCTATGGGATGACATTAAGGACTCCCAAAATACGATATATATTCAAAAGAAAATTAGAAAGTGATGAACGTTGACTCCAAGGAATAAAAACTAAACTAGTATTATGGTCTTGCCGATTGAAACACATGATTTTGTTTGTTGGTGGTCTCTAATGATCATGGTGAGAACTATCAATCTATGAAACTCAAATCCTTGATGTTTTCAAAACCTTATTGTTGTCTAACTTATGTGTTCTTTTTGAACCGAATAAAACTTTTAATTAGTTAATATAAGTAATTAACAACTTTTAGAATAATCAACTAATCAAAACATCATAGGAATAAAAACTCGGTGTCTATCATCTTTTCTTCTCATGGTGGAATATTTTGTTTGCTAGACATAATATTACATTCAAAATTCAATGAATTGCTCCCTTCAAATGATGTACAGTACTTTTAAACAGGGGCAGCTACAAAAGATTGGTATATTTTATACATCCTAACAACCAGTGTCATTCTAGTCTAAAAAAAAGTTGGTTTTACGTCAAACATGTTAGATTAAACAATTATATGGGC
>CAAKMY010031066.1:0-12953 GCA_901111285.1 Corrigiola litoralis | reverse complement strand
TACGAATAGTCTTAAAATACGAGACATCAATATTTCTAAAATATTGGGGTGTCACAAAGTTCTAAACATGGAAAGTTCTAAACATGACAAGTTCCACATTTGGAAACTTCTAAACATGGCATGATTTACCCAAAAAACCTAAAAAAAACCTAAAACATGCCAATTGCCAACACAATGCCTAAACATGCAAAGTAATAAGATCTACTATTTACAAGGACTGCTAACATGATACTAACAACTAATAATAACCATTCTCTAAACATGACACTAGGGGATAACATGAATAAAGTTCTCTAAACATATTTCTAATCATTGTCAAAGATAAATACTAGCATGATTCTATGTTCTCTACAATACAAAGTATGCTAACTAACAATATAAAAACAATAAAGGGAAGGGGTTTGGCAAGCTAATTTTGAGTATTGACCCTCAAGTCATACCATGATGTCACAAGAGGATCAATGATATATATTTCATTCCTTTTAGGAGGCCCCAACCCGAACCTTTTCCTTTCAATATGAGTTTTTGAAGTGTTGAATGATGCAAAGTGGTGTTAAATTGATGTGAAATGACCTCTAGTTTAACTTTGGCTTGTACCCTAGACTTGACAAACACTAGAAACTAGAATTGAAGGGTTTCCTTGAGGGGGCACGAAAATGATGAATTGAATTTAGCTCCTCCTAACCCTAGGCATGTTATGTCCTTTTATAATGAGGGGGGGAACACCCTAAACCTAGCCAACCAGCCGCAATTCTCCAAATCAAATAAGGAAACCGGATTATTTACTTTCCATATCATGTCTTACAATATTCTCTGTTTAGTTTTTGCCATATCTATTGATTCCCTTAACCTTTTTGGACGTGTGATATCTCTTTGGAAAGCCCTGGAAGTCTAGTTTCTTGTCAAGAAAACCTTGTACTACAATAGTAAATAGTTAATTCGACATGTCTAAAATATTACAAGGTGTCCGGTTTTGGCAGGGCTACGGTAAAACATGCATAACGCTCTCATCTTAAATGATCTCAATGTGTTTAATATGGTAAGAGAAAGAGAAATCCAACCTGGAAGATTTATTAAGAGATTCAAAGGATACATCACTGAGATGAGCTCATAAAGACGAGTGTAGTGCGGTACAACACTCTAAAAGGTCAAATAAGGCATCCAAGCTTTTTTCCTTTTCACAAAACCTTCATGTTCACCCCACTTCCTAAGTTTCAGTCATCTGAGACATTACCAACCTGATCTTATCAATTCCAACTCTCCACGGGGTAACCCTCGAGCCCCCAAGCTTGCTTCCTAAGTAACACATCAACATACATGATTTGACATACGTGTATATGAAAGACTTTTCATCATCGTGTTTGACACAGACGAATTATGGTGTCTACACGGTGGGAGACCGGTCGGTACCCGACTTCTCCAATCAAAACCATTTCGACATCGTGCTATCCAGGGGTCCAATCGGACTCTAACAGGGTCCGACCAAACTCTGTTTGATTTGCCGCCAACATTTTCCCTTTTCTTTTATTCTTTATCTGTCCTAGTCCTTGCAAGGACCTAGGGATGCTCCCCTACACGGAATTAGGCTTGACGAATTACAATGTCTACTATGAGCCATTGCACTGCGATATTTATGTCGTCCAATGTAGACGGTCGTGAATCTAAGGGGCTACATAACTTAGACGTTGAAATTAGCATTCGCTAAAAAGTGCAAACACAATATTAGTGGATGTGAATTTTGATTGCTTGAAAGAAAATTAGGGCAGTAAGGGCAAGATCGATTCGTCTGTATTTGAGAAAGAAGTAATGCGAGAACTACGCAAATAAAAAAGCAAAGATTCTGTATAAAGAATAAGAAAATTATAATTTACATTTATATATAATAATGATAAATTCACTTTTTTGAAGTTTTAATTCTCCTTTGTGAGAAAAAAAACATATTTGAACACATCATGCAACAATATAAAATTGATGTCATAGTATAAATCTAGGATGCAAATGGTTGTTAGTTTTTGAAAGAGTGTTCGAATATTGATTTTGTATTTTTGAACTCTTATATTGAATATATGTTAGTATTGTGAAAAAGGAGAAAAATCAATAATTGATAGTAGAACTTTAACTTTATTAATTCATAAAACATATTTAAATTAATTAATTACTCACTTAATTGAAAAATGGCAGAATAATTTATTTTTGCTGCCTACATAGTAGAATTATTTGTCTTACATAAGAAAAATGTCATGAAAATATGGAAAATAGACCGTAGTAAAGTTATGTTAAAGTTCTTAATTTTTTCCATCTAATATGCCCCACACTCATCCAAATTGTATGTTATATAGTAATTAGTATATCTAAATCCCATACTTTTTTTTTGTATTGAAATAGGAAAAAGTATTGTTCCTAAGCAAATCTAGGGAGAAAACATAAATTCAATGACATGTGCGGGGTTGAAAGATAATGTAGGAAAAAATTACGCTACATCACATATATGGATGTCAATTGTCATAATATAGCAAAAGCCATTACTAAAGCTTCATCCTATTTATAGATATCGTCTTAAAGAAAAACAGTATATAATCACAATCAATATAATAACTTCTTAGACATAGCAATTGCATAGAAAAGTATTAAGCATTAGTGTAAACGTTGACCATGGAGGGACACAAATACAAGCTCGTTACTGTTTTCATAGTTGCTTTTATATCAGTCTCATATGTGAATCATTGCATTGCAAAACCTATTCCATCCAAGGCAAAACTTATTCCATCCAAGGCAGACGGTCGTGAATCTAAGGGCCCACATAAACCAGATGTTGGAAATGTTTTAGATTGCACTAAAAAGTGCAAAGACGATGATAGTGAATGTCAACTAGATTGCTTGAAAAACGAATTGGTCGGTAAGGGCAAGATGAGTTCAGCTGAACTTGAGAAAGAACTACCAACTAGAAGTTTATTTTGTCTTCAAGGATGCATGACTTCTAAATCTTGTTCTAAATTGGAGAAGGAGGGTAAGCTTTTTTTGAGATAATTTGCATTGTGCTACATGTGTTAAACTTATAATATGTACACTCAAGTATATTTGTATGTGCATTTATGTATTTTAGACAAAAAAAAAAGTACACAAAAATATTCAAATTTAAACTAGAGAGTAGGTAATAATTTGCCTAGGTTACGTACCATGTATGTGTAGTTGATTTTTTTGTATACAGAAGCTTATAAGGGCATGTTTTGAACACAATTTTGTCTTTTTATTAATTTTTTTCTGGCATATTTTTATACCTTTTAAATTTTTTCTGGATTAATCTGTACCTTTTAAACTTTTCAGAATTTTTCAAAAACTTAAAAAAAAATTATTATACAAAACATGCTCTAAAACGTTTACCTACATGTAACAATTTTGTTTCACTTTTTCTGTTTCGCAGAACCAGCTATAACATGCTTCAACGATTGCGGAAGTATATGTCATGAAGGAGCGGGCAAAAAAACCTCGTTGAAGGATGGCCCAACAAAGCAACCATAAGAGGCATAATTTGCGATGTGTCCAGCTTATCTAGAATAAATATCCAATATCTTATATGGGGATTATATTGTTTTAGGACATCAATATTTTTACTCAGTAGTTACTACGTACAAACTTTTTTAAATAAGACGCGCCTACTCAAAATTCTGGCCAGATTTTCATAATCATCCAACTCTCATAACCTTTTTCTCATAACTTATCAACTTCATGTGTAAAATGTGAATCACCATTAAAGCCTTTCAAGAGGAGCAAAATGATAAATTGTTCTAATTGTTTTGTTATATATAGCATAGATATAACTATTATCAAGCTTGGATCCTCTAAAATTTACTCACATAGAGTTGGTAGAATTAACATAAATGTTAGTATCAAAAGTGGCAAGCATGCCCAAAGCACTATAGGGGGAGTTTTAACTCAAATTAATACTATCATTTCTTAACTCTACACTCTATAGCTATTTTTTTTTAACTCTATAGGATCCCAACGCGCTAAGGTATGAAGCAACCTACTAGTACAACATTACACTATTATGCAAAGCAATAGAATCCCCAACCCGGCAAGCCATCAGTATAATTGGCAAGCCTTAGCTTCAAGTAGATTAGACTAATGACTTGCGATCCACAATTATATATATAGGCACTACTTACTGTTAATACAATATTTTCTCACCTTGAAGCCTCATGTTTCCCATCTTTCCTAGAGGTCGTCCCCTGTGGGCAGAAGAATTCAGAAGCACCTCCCCGGATAAGATCCATGTATCTCGTTAGACAGTCCTAGAACTAAATAACGTACATTGACAAAATTATTCTTAGATACAAGAACTTGTAACCAATGCACACACATATGGGATAATAAACCTACTAGTTGGCTTCGACTATCCATGCGCTTCATTGGTATAATTGACACTATACATTCTTTATTGTATGTTGACAAATCTTGGGTATAAAATTATCTACTGTAACCTGAAAAAGTCTAAACCTAGTCATATACATATCGCAATTATAATGCAAAATTCATCAACATGCCTACCTTAGCAAAAGGGGGAGTGTATTCATGAGTCCATGAATCTGAAAAGATTCAAAAGGTTTCGCTAAATAAAAAATGAAGACAACAAAAGTAAATGTATATGATTTCTGGGAAGTGAAGTTAAGAGGGTGAAACTCAATTCAAACATCTTTATTGATTTCCTCGTCTTTCCCTCATTGTTGCGCTAATAACTAGCTCCAACTTCTTCCCAACACATATACCACATAATAAAAATCAAAACATGGACTTCCTGCTATTATTTTGGTTTCTGTGTATGAAGCTTTTTATAAAAAATAAAACTCAAAGATGCCACATATTTTTTGGTCTCTTTTCATCAACTTATAAAACAAAAATTAAGAGGTATTTATGCTTCGGAATCACAGACATGAATTGGTTAGTGTTACAGAACACATTATATCGCATTATTTATATAAACAATAATGATCAATAAATTGAAACAATGCCTGGAAAAAAAAAAAAGAGAAACAACCTAGTCTATAGTTAGAATGGAAAATAAAGTGCACAACGTAGTCAATGGGAACACATAAAATCAAACCGACATATCAAGGAAGCAAACTAAGAAATGTTGAGATTCACTTAAATATGAACAGTCGAAGAAAATGAATATTACACAATGTCAAGTAACCGACTAAGCTCAACATATTTTTTATTGTATATTACGACTACTTTGGTATGGAGTAACTAAACGAAGAAACGGTCGTGAAATTTGGTTCATTGTACAGTGATTGTCCTATGGGGTAACATAGGTAACTAATCTCCAATTTACTTTGACAATCATGTGCTTTCTTTAGTTTTTATAATTGTTACATCTCGACAGATTTAAAATAGATACCAATTCAGTACACTAAAACAAAAACCCAACTACCTAAAACCAAGTCCTACATAACACATCACTAAACCAAATTTCAGAGTGTTCATATGTTTAATTTAAGAGTGTTCATATATAAATCAAAAATAAATGAAAATGTCTAAACCCTAGCTATGAGCATGAACAATACAAAAGAAGAAAATGTATGGCCATACACAAATTTTAAACATTTAGTTATGACTTGCTCACATCACTTACCTATTCTTTTGTCGAGTTCAAAGAATTTGCCTCTCTTTTATACCCAAAATTGTTCCCACTTGAGCCATCTTGTCAAAAGATCAATTGGTTTACGGAAATGGTGAAGGAAATCTTATTTTCTAAATCTGCTACTCTGCTTAACAAGAACCAACACATAGCTGACACTATCAAAACCTGAACTACTTTGAATTGCGCAGACTTAAGAGTTAAGAATAAGAGCCTTGTGCCTAGAATCATAGACATCCATAAACACTTAGCCTATGACCTTGCCAATAAATTCCTTTTGCAGCTCGATAATTCCTTAAAATCTAAATTGGAGAACACACTTGACCTTGAGCAAAAAAAATTTAGAGTGAGAGCTACATTGGATTGGCAACTCTAGGGGAGTAGAAACACAAAATGCTTCCAAAATATTTTCATACTTATCAAGTAATCAGACTTGTATCGCATCATAAAGTACAAAGTCAAATTTAGTCAAACCAGCACCAAAACAGGCCCAGACGTGCCATTTCCTTGGGCCTCTGCATCGCTAGTGGTGACGCAGGCCCAGGCCTCTGCGTCGCTCATGCTGACGCATGCCTTGGGCCTGGCCAGGCCCAGTTTCTAGCCTTTTGTTCCTTCTATTTGAAAATTAGTATTTCAGCCTCAAATTAGTCAAATGCCCTTAATGATTCCAGAACAATCCTGACAAGTCTTCTAACTCTGTAGAGTCCTATTGAGCTACGTACTACTGACCAACAGGCACAGTCGTGGTCAATCTCACTCACTTGCAAACCTGATCTCTTCATAATATCAGTCAACTACAGCTTCCTAAACATTCCAGAACACTCTAACCAGAACAGTAAATTTCAAACTTTATTACCGACTAATTCGGACGGAATTCCGAATCGAAAATTATGTTTTTAGACGCAAAAAAACATTTTGCACCAAAAAACATATTTTCAAAGAGTCCTTAGGTTGCGCCACTGTCCATGAGGCAGAGTACAGATAGGCTGTCCCACTACCACTGAGGCAGCCCAGCACGTTTCCGGTGAAGCAATCATGCTCCACCTCTGCTTCCTCATGCGCGTCCCTCAACCTATAAATACTCCCCCCATAATTCGAAATTGGGGTCAACAATTATTATTCTCCAAAGGCCACTCTCTCTCTAGCTTCAAATTCTAGATCTCCTAATTCACTAAGCTCGTAGACATTTTAAGACTTTGACAAGCATTGACATAGGAGCACACTAACACTCCTTAATATAATTGTTCAGCCTATGAACAACTAGGACGGTCATCTTCCTAAAGACATGAAACACATACAAGGGTGATAACGAAAGATCGAGCTAGATCGTTCACCTCAACTTAGCAAGGCAAATTAAGGCGACCAACGCTACTGTATGTCTCATGATGGTCCTTTGTCAAATTTACTGCTTTGTACTTGGTAGTGTGTTTTATGTGTTTAGATCTGGATATTAAAGTTATTGCATGTTCAAAGTTAGCACCTTTATGTGTAATAAAATATGCTTAGATCTAACTATTTAGGGTGTGACCACCAAAACCAACCTGACATATTTGCATGCATGATCGACTAAATAACTACAATAAAAAGCTACTAGTAAAGGTACAATGCAACCAGCCAACGCGGTTGACCTTATCGATGCCCTATTAGGATAATTTCACTCCCGAATCTGAATATGTGGTACGCTTTGTTATAGGAGTCATCCATGAGATATTCATTTCGCGGCAAAACGCCCACATCGTAGATCTACATCTCATTTACCCTCTTGGGTTGTAGGCTGGATCCGAAAGGCAATAGTTTTCGGGGCACCTTAAGCTCATCAATGAGCATAACATGGACAACAAAGGATCTGCCAGCCTCTATCGCCCATCTGGCTGCCTAACCCACAGTGGCGCAGCCCAGATCTGGCTGCCTCATCCATAGTGACGCAGCCCAGATCCGGCTCCCTCACCAACAATGGCGCAGCCCCGATCTGGCTGCCTCACCCATAGTGGCGCAACCCAACCTTGCCTGCCTTGCCCCTGGTGGCGTAGCCCTAGTGTCGTTCTGCTTCTATTTTCCTCGCGCTGTCACATTCTACCATTCGGACAAAGTTGTCTTGTAATCGGGACTCAACCACGCAATTATTATGGGAAACCAAAATTATAAAGGAACGGTCCGGAGGCCCCTAGCCTCGCCGTATCCCTCACCTAAGTTGTGGTTCTCGAGCGTACACTCATTTTATATATAAAAAAAAGGACGGGTCCATGCGCTCATAGTAGCTTAAAAAATATGATTTTTTATTATTGTTTTGTGTCATTATTCATGCATCATATTCACATGTTCATGCATTGCATAAGCTCTCGTTTAGTACGAGATAGTTTTTAGGCTACCATAGTTACTTATGCACCCTTCGAGAGAAACCGCTTACTTATTAAGGCCCCTAGCCTAAGATGAGCATAGAGGACAACCTCTCAACCAATGATTTGGCCCGTCATGCATGTCCAGGAAAAGCCTGGGAGTACTCTTTTGCCTGCGGTCCTTCCGCAAAGCAATGAGAGCAATCCTACATCATTGTTGCCAAAACAACTAAACACCACAAACAAAAGCCAAACTATAGTGGATTTTAGATCCAATGTTATAGGCAAACTCATACAAATGCATTTATGAGCTTACTTGTCTTATATGTCTTTGTGTAATGTGACAAAACCAGACATTACGTAATGTAACATGACCAAAATTGACCAAAACAGACATGACAAAAGCATAAATAGAATGGGCTAAAATCTGGCATGCGTTGCCCATAATGGGGCTGGCCAAATTTGTCTGCCTCACCCACAGTGGCACAGGCCAGAGGTCCTTTTCACAAATTTCTGCTCATTCTGCACCTGCACGGATTTTGACCTGTTCTTTACAAAATTTTGCCATATTTCGATTTTCTACAAAACCAGATTTCTTTAGTATTAATGAGACTAAAACTGTTTTAACAAACAACATGTTTCCCTTTAGAAGTCTTAGATGTACAAATATGACTTGTCATCCCAAGTTTCTAAATCTGTCCAAAATTGTTAGCCAAATTTAGGATTTTTGCAAAACCAGATTTCTTTAGTGCTAAGGAAGCCAAAACGGTTTTGATAAACAACGTGTTTCCCTATAGAAGTCTTAAATTCTAAAATTTACTTGTCACCCCAAGTTGTCTAAAAATGGTTAAATCTTTGTGTCTAAAAAGGTCAATCTTTATTCATTGTTCATACATCTCAATGTGCGTTCCCTATGTGAAAAACGTTTTGACTACGTATTCAAAATATTCACCCAAATATTTCTTTAGTGCTAAGGAGACCAAAACCGTTTTCTAGAAAACAACGTGTTTTCCTTTCTAAATTCTTATGTGCATATTTTTCTTATGTGTCTCAACATCATTTTCCAACCATAGGAAGGCTTATATCATCACATACACACTTCACAATGCAAGTGCACTATCCCATATCACGCCTAACCATGTAATCCTCTATCGCGTGCTTTCCCATACAAGCACTTTAATGCACTGCCTCATCATGTAGGCATTCCATCATCTATGTGTATCACCATGTATACACATACCCTCTCATTCACGTGCTTCTTTAGGCAAGCGCTTCACGCTTCTCACTTCATTGCATGCCTCACCATGTAGGCATCCATCATCTATGTGCCTCCCTATGCAAGCATTTTCCCTAGTCATTGCATGTGCGTAAATGTGATTTCTTGATGTCTTGATGTGTCCATAAGTGCTCAAGTCCAATCCTTGGTTACTTTGACATTTCTCCCAAAATATTTTAAAACTTCTAAAAATGTTTTACGAAATTGTGCCATTGAGACTTATTATTTTTGTGCTTGACCTTAGGACTCACGTTCAAACGTGTCCTACTACATTGGTGAAACAAGTCACTATTCCTAGTGCACACAGACGTGTCAATTCCATAACCATCGACAAAGTGTCTTGTTCAATTCCTACTAAGTATCATCATGCATTCGTGGTAGACCAACTAAACCTTATGATGCAAAAAATGGACGCTATCAATGCACGCCTAGTAGCAATTGAAGCCAAGGTAAAAGAGGATCACAGACAATCCTTTCCCAATCCTTCCCTGAGCAAGATTGAGCAACTGGAAAAATTGTTGCGTCAATCCAACTTAGGGGGATCATACTTTGAGATCGAGACTGAATCCCGCGACATTTGGAGCGAACTCTCTAAGAAGTTCAAAGCTGACGGTTTACCTAAGTTCAAAGGGACTGAAAATCTCATACATCATTTGAAAAGTTTTCTCGACTATATGAAGATCAAAGGAGTAAAACCCGAGCTATACACATGTGTGTTCTTCATGTCGTTGGACAAAATACCCCTACAATGGTTTTATTCACTTGACAATAAACTCACCAAAAATTGGGAAGACCTAGCTCATGAGTTCATCAAGCAATACTCTGAAAATGTTGACACTCAAGTCACCAGAAGAACTCATAAAGTTCTTATCCAAGACAAACATGAAGGCTTCACACATTTCCTTCAAAGATGGCGCGAAAAAACTGCCAAAATGATCATCAAGCCAAGTGAAGCCGAGCAAGTACAAATCTTTGTTCACAACCTTCAACCCATATATGGCAATCGACTACGATACATGGGAGTCGAAACATTCAAGGCACTTACCATGGTCAGAACAAAGATAGAAGATGATATTCGCAAACGAACTCTTGGTTCCATTTTCTACAATGACAATGAAGACGACAATGTCAATGACGATTATGAAGAAGACAATGAAGACGACAATATCGATCACGAATATCAAAACTATGAGACTGACAATGATGACAACCTCAAAGAGGAAGCACACTTCACTTCCTTCGAGTAGTCACTCACACAAGTTAGTCACCAACGAGGGAACATTCTAATCCCTCAAAATCGGACAGCTCAAACCAAGTTGCCTAATCTATTGACCTTGGTTCATTTCAAGTGACTTTTTCTCGAAGATCAAGACCACGACGACGAATCGCCCATCAACAAAGGTTCTTAAGAAAGAGAAATGCTCATGTATGAAGAAACCTAGTCCTAGCCTAGTCCAAACCTTGAGTCCATATCTCTTCCCTTTATTGCTTTATCAAGTCAGTTCAATGTACTCTTGTGGTTAATACAATAAGACATTTATTTGAATCTATCTAGTCTTTTTACCTATAAATGATCCAATGATGAATCCAAATTTAAAACACGACTCCATTAATATTGGATGTATCAAAGGGCTAAAAATAGAAAAATTCCTAACTTGACAATCCTAAGATTTGATATCACTCAATAACTCATGCTACCATGCAAACAAAGCAAGTCATGGCAAAAAACAAATAATCATTTCACTTATACTTGAGAAATTTGTCCCATATTTAAATATGCGCACTTCCCATACGAGAACGCTTGACAAAATTTAGGGAATTTCACAAAAAGAAAATGTTCAGATGAAAACGGACAAGAATATGTCAAAAAAAAAAGTGCATCCACCATGGATTAAATGCGCATGACGACACACCTTAAGCCTCTGTCGTTGTACACACTCTTCAAGATAACGATGGGCACATCATGTCCATATTAAACAAACTATAACTACATGTACGATTTCCAATACAATGCGAAATCACAACAATGGACAGAACTACGATTGGTTTGATTCTACCATGGATACGTAGGCAATCTTTACAAATACAAACATACACATGTAAAGAAACATTGTTTGACATGGGATCATCCCTTTCATAGACAAAGAGCTTGCTCTAGTTCTTTTGACAATATTACTGGAAATCACGAAACACCAAATGGTTAACATATCGTACATCATATGACAAATAACAAATTAGATTTTAAGGATCTATTCAGAGCCTCACGCTCGCCTAGCTACCAAAAGCCTTTGTCATAAAACCCACACTCATTCCACTTTTACGGCTCCTAACCCTCGCAAAAGACTTGGAATCCTTATACATGAGTGTTTCTCTCATTTGGCACCTTCATGCACGATTCGATTTGTCCTAGACTTGGCACCACAAGGCCAATACTATAGTGCAGTCATAAACATCATGACTCTCCATCGACAAATGTCTACAAGCGACAAACACGCCAACAATGGCAAGAACACTCCATGAATAGAATTGAACATGACAATATACCATCGTGAGACCCTCCACATTCACACATGCGACAAGGACCGCCTAAAAACAGGCAACGCCTTACCTCAATATAGTCCACAACGATTAGTTCAGTACATGACACGCAAGTCGCAAACAAGGTTCATCCTTTGGGCAACCTTATTCTATCCAGTTTATCTCACTTGGTTAAATTGTGCACTAATACCTATCATCAAGACCATAGAAATGCAATCTTTAATGGCATATTTTCAAAACAAAACTCTCTTGTTTTCTATTCTTCCTTGTCTTTAGGGAGAATGTCAATATAACATGGGGGCTTGCCACGAGAAACTAATGGACACGAGCTCCTAGCTCCAAGAGTATCAACACAGAGCTCAGAGCTCAAAGACCCATGACACACCATTGTCATGTACACATGCACGTAACAGGGATTTTCTAATGCTTTACCCTTCATCCATTTACTTTGAACTTCAACTTTGCTCTAAAAGTTTCGATCAAATTGGGGCGTTTAGGGCCCTCCTCCTCCATGACATCATTTGGGATCCCTAAAAATCCCCAATTCCTCCTACTATGTGCACGAGTTTACCTCTCGTTCCAAATTTTTGCATTTTCAAGCAAGGTCATCTCGCCCTTCTCAGCTGAGTTTACCTCATTATGTGCACGAGTCTACTTCGTCCTTTCCCACGGAGTCTAGCTCATTATCCCTAGCATGACTCTACTTCACAACATACACTTATCTCATCATGATATGACATCATATCTTCTTTTGTGCACGATTCTTCCTCGTCCCTCCCTATATCCCGACTCACATTTATGCTTATGTTCGTTGTTTTAAAAGGCCCCAAGTGTCACAACCTTGGTCATATTTTTTCTAAAAGGACCCAAGTGTCAAAACCTTGGTCATCTATTTTCAAAAAGGGCCCAAGTGCCAATACCTTAATCATTTTTACCTATTTTTCAAAAAGGCTCCATAGGTCAATCCCTTTGGTCAATTCACTATTTTCTCAAAAGGCCCCAAGTGTAATAATCTTGGTAATTTCAAATGTTTTAAGAAGGCCCCAAGTTTTAAAACCTTGGTCATTTCACCTATTTCCTAAGACGCTCCAAGGTTAACCCTTTAGTCACGTTAAATTGATCCCCAAGCGATCACCATCACGGTTTCAGGTAACCAGAAAATATC
>CAAKMY010031054.1:28436-54182 GCA_901111285.1 Corrigiola litoralis | reverse complement strand
GCACACATCCCTAAAAAGTAAGAGAGCGAAAACTTTTCTTCTCTGCCGTTCTAACAAACGTGAGATTCAGTTGGTGCACGTGGACCAAGTAGAGGAGCAACGTTTGAGGCTATAATATCTCGCAGTCTTTAGCACGTATTAACGAATACACGCTACAAAGGTTGTATATATGTTTTCTAGTTATTATGATTTATATTATGTTACGCATGAGATCATGTTATATATGTTAGAAGATTTGTTCCTGAGATTCCTCTTTATACGCATCTATAAATTCTTACAAATTGTAAGGACGCTCAAATATCGAATCGTAAGGACGCTCGTAGCCTTTTTCAAGTATCGAATCGTAAGGACGCTCCTACAAATTGAAAATTATTATTATCTCTTAAATTGATATGGGGAATAAATACTTGAAACAGAAACGAGTATAAAAAACAAGGGATCAAAATGATAACTTCAACCACCGAAATCGGAGGAATAACTATGTGTAGGCAGTTTAGAAAGTGGTCATTGACGTTAATTATAGATAATAGACGTAAATCGTTTGTCAGGTTGAAACAAAATATACTCTAATCTTAGCAGAAATGAAGTTCTACTTTCAAGCTTAATAACTTTAACGTCTCAGAAGGCAAACCCTAATCAAGGGGGAAAAGGAACATAAACGCACACAAATATACAAAATATTGACAGAGCTAATAGATTTTGAACATTTTCATGATCAAGTGATAATATAATTATATCAAAGAAAAGCAGAAATATGCCAATGTAGAGGAACATGAGTTCTTTGCATCCTCAGAAGACACCAATATGATACTGCATGACACATCCAACAATTATCAAAAACCCGACTGATGACTCCCCAACTGTCAATCCATCTCCAACCAAGACTCCAGAGATAGGGGGACAAATATAAAAAGTAAGAAAGTCAATCAAACAATTCAAAATACTTAAAATAACATCAAATGTTATGCACAAAAAGCCTTGAAAGATTGTTACATCCTTGATGCCTCTTACAAACAAGTATTTCAAGCTACCATGAACTCTGTACATATATATATGTGCTTACCATCTGAGCTAGCTAATACAATGATGTGATCCGTAACATCCTTAAAAAACTATATTAATGCTAAGTTGCCAACAAACATAGGTTCAGTGAGGTAATAATGGAGTACTAAACATCCTAAAATTTCCAATATAATACTTAAACTTATGAACTCCACCCCGTCCACCCCCCCGGAATCCTCGCCCTTGCCCCCACAATTCCGCATAGAAACGGAAAAAATCGGCTAGCAGCCAAGCAGCTTGACCCCAGAAACTTGCGCATAGTTTTATCTATATAGTTCCTTAGGTGTGTTTCAATCTAATGGTTTCTATTCGATCACTATATAATGATGGGGGAAAGCGTCAATTTCACTGGTCATCATTATTTGTATGCCATAACCATGACTTGTGCAAATTGCATGTGAACTAATGAAAATTCATTGTCATAAACTCAAGAATAAAGCGCTGACTATTTGGAAACAGCTAAGTGGGTTCGATTGTGCCAATGCACATCATCAGATTCACCAATTTTTAATAACATTTACTACCTTCTAGATATATCACAATTTCATTTGCTCAAATGATACACATTCTAAAAACAAACAACATTACAATGGTGGATTGAAAGAGCGGCTACAAAGTTACGAAGAAGCCCATCAAGACTATGCAACAAACACCAACCATGATTCAGGGGCCACTAGAGGAAGATGAGGAGGAATATGAAAGAACAAATTGCACTATGGGGTATCAAATTGCACTTGTACGGAAGATAATTACTTTGAGCTATGGACTCCAAATCGCATTTGTACTCGGGGTATCAAATTGCAAACATAAAAAGGCATGGAGCCATCACAAAAGAAAGAGATGGGTATTGAAGACTTACAAGAATTTTGATTAACAATCTTCAAAATACACCAATGCAAATTTGTACTATATATCTTTGATGTTGATCTTAAGCTATCTGCAATCTTCAAGATAATTGAGAAAGAAAACACTGCTACAAGATATTGGCCAATAATTTGTTTTTTGTGGTGCAAAGATAATGGATATTATTGTGATATTTGTTTCTGTAAACTTTCGTAAAAGTAACAAAAGATAATTCCTTTCTTACCCCTAGCAGTTTGGTTATGAAATTATGGTAATTTCTCAACTTTTTTATTTTATTTTTTTAAATTAGGATGGCGCACAAATTGAGCGCTACCCGGTGGCGCACAAATTGAGCGCTACCTGGTGGCGCTATATCATTGTCCTTGTACTTTAGAGAAACTATGTGTCTCTCATAAGAAGTACATAAGCACTTAATATCTATCACGTAGGCCACTATTCACGTCTAGACTAGGCTAAGCTAGTAATGTGTCAAACACTCATTGAATAATGCTTGGATGAACCATAACGAGCACATAACCAGATGCTAAGGTTATAAAATATTGTTGTCACTTCACTCAATGGTTATATGACATATCTTAGACTAATCATAGGGACGACATATTTGATAAACAAGCAAAAAAGATAGGGGGATACATATAGCACGTAGGGATGGTTATGGTGTGTCATACAAAAGGGGTGTCAAGCATCGTCTTAACATACACATTCCTTCAAGCATGTGGATGCGTTCTATTAAATCAAGGGTTTGGGTTTGCGAGCAGTGGCGGATCCAGAAAGTAATTTAATTAGGGTCACTTTTTTAAGTGGGGTCACTTTTTTCTCTAAGCTAATGATACAAATAAATGATTTTATCAGATAAACTTTCTTTAGTTATATAAAAAAATTCTCCCAAGTGAGGTTCAGGCACCCCCCTTACACAAAGGTGGATCCGCCACTATTTGCAAGCCTCTCACAAATCAAAAGAGTAGTACGTCATCAATCTAGTGGAGTTATGACATAATCTACCTTTGTTACCTAATCACCCGGTGTAGACAACTTAGGAGGGGTAAGTTGGAGAAAAGCGCTTAAACCAATCTAAGTGGAGAGATTTGAGATGCGCACATTCTTCATGGGTTCAAAGGATGTTGTCACACAACTATGGATTTACTTTCGTATGATAGATATAAAAACTAAACAAGTTTTAATAAGAAGCTACCTTCAAGTCAAAGCTCTATATGCCCTAAGCGGAGTCGCCATCGTAAGGACCCGGATTTATGTTTTTCGATCCTTAAGACAATGACGTACAAATCCTAATTTAAGAGTCGCCACCTTATTTAATTAGATATTATAAGGAAAACTATAAATCAGAGCACCATGGCTATTAAGGAGTCAAGATGTTAGAGAATGACTCCATATTTAAAGGCACCCATCCAAAGATCAAGTTCGGAATCGTTGAATGTACTCTTAGCTTCTAATTTGATACAAGTCTAGTTCTTACATACACACAAGCGTACAATATAAACAATAAATCACACTTTCTTATTTACGTATTCTATCTTTAATGGACACAACTATATAGTTAAGCCTAACTAGGTGAACACTTGTTAACATGACATCATTTTACATGCTAAATTGATCTAACGACATAATATATAAGTCCTACACATGCTTCTTAAAGTACTATATCTAACATGCTTAAAAAAATGTAACTATCATAATATGTAAAAATAATGGCAACAATGATAAACCTAAACATGATACTACAAACATATTAAATCTAAACATGCTAACAAAAGTATTTAAATAGATCTAAAATGATTCTAATGAAAACATTAAAAAAAAGAGAAATTGGACCCCCAGATCGCAACCTTATGCGTAGTACTTCACGATTTCAAAACAATACTTAGATTGATAGCCTTCCTTGCACAATTTCAAAACCCGAGACCTTTTGAAAGAGTTAGAATTTGAGAGAAAAATTTTTAGATGTCAACCATTCCAAGGACGAGAAAACTTACTCAAAACGTTCAATAAATACCTTGACTTATACAAACGGAGAATCGCAACTAATTTGCAAAAATCAGGGACATGCGGCTCCAGACCAGTACCGCTGGTATATTATCCGGAAACTCTAGTACACATTTTAGTACCAACAGTACTTCAGGTGTACCGCCAGTCTTTTCATGTGTTGTAGCTCTCATTTCTTGTACTTCTGACTTTTATATTTTGTGCAAGCAATACTTAAACCTTAACCTCTAATACAAATTAGAGTACCTCAAATCAAAATTGCAAAGTCTTACCTTAATTGCGTACCTCAAAACACTAGTACCACCGGTACTATTTCAACGCCACGATATTTGAGCAAATACTTTGGAGCTATATTAAGGTCCTATGAGGGGACCACTTTTGAACCAGTGGACTAGCACTGCCTTGATTCACGTTCCAAGCCCCAAAGACAGGCTCATGTTTCCAAAGTGGATAGAAATGCGCCTCGAAATAATCCTGAAATCTCTAAAAACATTTTACAAAACATAAGTTAGAAAGCCTTCAATCTTGAAATATATTTTGAAAGGAAATTTAAAAAAGTATCACTGCTAACCATGATCGATAAATTCTTGACCGTATCAAATTGTCGTGTTGAGCTCGTTGTCTAATCAGAGGGTAGGGACGTACGGTTAACCGACCGCGGCGGATTATGGTATCTACCAGCTGCAAGAGCTTGCAATCGCAACCCTCACTTTTTTTTACTTGTCTTGCAACCCAAAATTAAAAATTAAGAGTATAACTTATGCAAGTTGAACTATGTGGTACTAATTTTGCATTCGTACTTTTAGAATCCTTGATCAATACCCCTTTCAATACAACATCCAATGGTCATTCAAAGTCAGGATATATATGCAAGAAGTTCGATCCTTGTACGGAGGGAACACATCACCAACACCGACATGAGGCAAAAAGTGGACGTGAGATGCTTGTCTACGGCAGAGAATCAATGTGGTGAAGCAAGTTGACTTCGTTAGTTATTCTACATGTGCAATTAAACCCCCTTAATTTTTCTACATGTGCAATTAAATCAGATCTATACAATATTATTAAAACCCGTTCTTGTGCAGTTAGCCTGCCACTAGGATTTCACTAATTCTATTATCGTTGCACAATCATCGCTTTTTGTAAGCCATGTTAGCAACATTAACTCCATCCTTCCCTACTACACAAAATGTAAATAAAATCAAAAATAACTTATAATTTACCATGGGTTACTACTACATTAACATCACGTAATAACAATGCTCATATACTAACTGTTTATTATAAATTCAAGGTCATTATAACTGAAATACATTTAGTTATAAATGAACAACATATATCTAAAAGAAGCAAACCATAACACAATTGAATCATTCAAAGAAACATATATAGTAATACATTGAAATGTAGGCTTACAAAATCCCGAGCATCGCCGGGTCCAAAAACTAGTTGTATATTTCAAACCATTCTCTCAACCAAAAAAAAAAAATATTAATTTTACATTAGATATACATAAACATATGTATACTTGATACATGATTATAGTTGACAATTGTTTTTTTGACCTTCTATGATAATGACAAACAATAAAATAATCAATTTGAAATATAATATCTAACGCACATCGATTCCTAATTGGGCCTGTAAAGGAAGAATTTTGCGCACTATACATTTGGGAGGATATAGATGAATATTGAACATTTTAATTTGTGCATAAGACTCTATAAAATAAAGTATTTGGTTTTTGTCTAAAATATGTAATTGGATTTAATTTGCACATTGGCATGATTTATAAGATTGATTTGCTACACTTGAAACTTAAGGTATCTAATTGCACATAAAGCTACAATATCGGTGACAATTTGCTTATCTATATTAGTATGAGCAAGTATCATGTGAGACGGTCAATTTTTAGTGTTAAATATAGACGGCTCTATAGGCCCATTTAATTTATCATGCCTCTCTCCTCTCCCTCCCCCCTTTCAAGTTTCAGTTACAGACCCTTTGCCTCCCCCCCCCCCACTACTGCTTCCCTCTTCCCTGTCTAGCGCTGCCCTACTTCCCCCACCGTGTCCCCGCCCTCGCCCGCGACGTAGCCCCCACCTCTTGAAACTTCTCTACAGCACCCCCTTCCCTCACCTTCCACCCTTACCTCCGAAAACCACCCCCAAAACCCACTAAACCACCCCCCACCCAGTTAAAACTAGTCCTCAAACCACAAAAACCACCCCTACCCATGAAAACCACCCTCTAACTACGAATACTACCACCGTAACCACAAAAACTACCCCTACCCACGATATCCACCCTCATTATAACGAGAACCACCCCCTACCCACGAAAGTACCCCCTTACCAACCAAAATCACCCCCATTGTCACAAAACCCACCCCCTAACCACGAAAACCACCACCCTACCCATGAAAGTTACTCACATAACGACATAGGGGGTGGGAGGACAGCAACGACGAGAAGGAGAGGGAGGAGAAAGAAACTGTCGGGGAGGGGACTGGAAAAGGGAAGGAGAAGGTCGACAAGGGAATGAGGAAGGGGGTGGAGGGGAAGGGAAAAGGGAAGGAGAAAGTCGGCAAGGGAAGCAATGTCGGGTGGATTGCCGGCGTCATCGAGGAGGGGGAAGGGCAGCTGTTGGGGAGGGGGATGGTGAGCAAGGAGCAACAGTTTGGGAAGATGATGTGTAAGTAGATCCGAATATGGATGGGGAAGGGTGATAGATGAAGTGGGTTATTGTAGGACCCGAAAGTTAACCTACTGGTGACCAACATGATACTTGTACCAAAATATGGAAGTCGCCACTGAATTTTTTAGGAAATTAAGAAACTCATTTGCTCAACATGCCTCCAATGACCTAAGCTATTTATAGAAGCCACATGGCCTGTACACGTATCACCACAATAGTTTGCTCGACGTTCGGGAGGTGGATTTAGATCGAATAGATTGTCAATCTACCCTACTTGTCGATTTACTCCTTTAAACCCTTGGCAGATCTAAACCGCATACCAAAAGGTGATACAATTCAAATGACTTCAACTCTTGACCCGTAGGCTAGATTCATGGTTCGGGATTGCGAAGTTACAACGTAGGAAGCCATAAGACACCCTCGTTGCTCTTTCGGTCTTTACTAAGCACAAGTGTTAATTAGGGCCTTTCTATTGAGTGTTTCATTTAATCATTTTCATGCAAATGTTGTATTAACTGATTCATGTAATGAGAATTTAAAGTTAGCCAAACCATTAAACATGCTAGTTTCGTTTAACAAAATAACCTAAAACAAGAAAGTTCTATTTATGGAAAGTTTCTAAACATGGAAAGTTCCAAATATAGAAAGTGCATAAAATATGAAAAGTTGTAAATATGGAAAATTCTAAATATGGAAAGTTCCATACATGGCAAGTTCTAAATATGGAAACTTCTAAACATGGCAAGTTCTACACACAATCCCTAAAAAACCTAAAACATGCCAAATGAAAAACAATACCTAAACATGCAAACTAACAAAATCTACTATCTACAAGAACTCCTAACATGATACTAACAACACATCAAAACCATTCCTTAAACATGACACTAGGGGATAACATAAATAAAGTTCTCTAAAAACATGTTTCTAACCATTGTCAAAGATAAACCCTAGCGTGATTCTATGCTCTCTGCAATACAAGTATGTAAACTAACAAAACAATAAAGAAAAAGGGCGTTGGCAAGCTAAGCTTGAGTATTAACCCTCAAGTCATACCACGATGTCACAAGAGGATCGATGATATATGTTTTAATGCACTTTAGAAGCAAGCTTTCTCCTAGTAACAACTACTAAACAACCTTAAATCACCTTGTTGGCTTTACAAGCCTTGGATCTTCAAACCTTAGCCTTTTAGGAGGCCCCAACCCAAACTTTTCCCCTTGAATATGAGTTTTTGAAGTGTTGAATGATGTGAAGTGGTGTTAAAATGATGTGAAATGACCTCTAGTTTAACTTTGGCTTTTACCCTAAACTTGACAAACACTAGAAATTAGAAGGGTTTCTTTGAGGGGGGCACGAAAATGATGGAAGGAATTGAGCTCTTTCTAACCCTAGGCCTTCTATCTCCATATATAATGAGGGGGACCACCCTAAACCTAGCCAACTAGCCGCAATCCTCCAAAACATATAAGGAAACCGGATTATTCACTTTCGATATCCTATCCTGCAATATTCTCTGTTTTATTTTTGCAATATCTCTTGATTCCCTTAACCTTTTGGGGCGTGTGATATATATTTGGAAAGCTCTAGAATTTTAGTTTATTATTTAGAAAACCTTGCACAAAAATAGTGAATAGTTAATCCGAAATCGCTAAATTGGTACAAAGTGTCCTATTTTGGCAGGGCTACGGTAAAACATGCATAACTCTCTCATCTTAAATGTTCTCAATGTGTTCAATATGTCACTAGAAAGCTAAGAGAAAGAGAAATCCAACCATATAAGATTCATTAAGAGATTCAAAGGATAAGTCACTGAGATGAGCTCAGAAAGACTAGTGTAGTGCGGTACGACACTCTAAAAGGTCAAATAAGGCATCCAAACTAATTTCCTTGTCACAAAACCTTCTTGTTCATCCCATTTCATAAGTTCCACTCATTCTATGTCATTACTAACTCAATCCTATCAACTCTAACTCACCACGGGGTAACACTCGAGTCCCCAAGCTTGCTTCCTAAGTAACATATCACCATACATGATCTGACATACGCGTATATGAAAGATTTTTCATCATCGGGTTTGACACAAACGAATCACGGTGTCTACATTTATATAAAGTGGGTTAGGTTAATACTTGTTTTGGTGGAATTGTGTCTATTTTTAATGTTAAATTTAGACGCTCTCTTGAGATAATTAGGGAGTATATCTGAGAGAGTTGCTACTTTATACTCTATCTGTCCCAATTGGGTCACGCACATCAACATAACTTATGATACAACATTGAAAAAAAAAATTATTAAATTCATATCCGACAATCCTTTAGTCATTGATGGTCAAAATATGATATTATATAGTGTCAAAAGACAATGATGCGACTTATTTGGACAGAGGAATTATCACAAATTCGATATATTGCTGATGAAGTCTTGACCTAGTAGTAAAAATTGAGATGTCGTGAAAGTCAACCTTTATATATTTATTATAATGGCTCCAATGTAGCTGGGAAAACACATCGAAGTATTTCGGACATGATTTTCTCCAAAATACCAAGCTTGGCTCAGCCTAGTGTTTGGTTTGTAGTCTGGAGATCTTGAGGTCCCAAGCAGTGGCGGATCCAAGGGGGTTCGAGGGGGTGCAACCGAACCCCCCGGACTTTGAGAAAAAAAAATTGAAAAATGATTATTTTTGGAAGTTTTTTTTTCAAATATAATGAAAAAGTTGATACTTATATCATAATTACTACCTTGGCTCATTGGTAGGTTCAAGTTTTGGTAAAGTATTGTGTAGTAGAAGCTGTGTTCAAGACCCACTACAAACATTTTTTAATACCTTTTTCAATATCCCCTTTGATTTACATTCCGCACCCCCATGCCGAATTCCTGGATCCGCCACTGGTCCCAAGTTAAAACGCCCACTAGGGGCTCTTGGAGAAGGTCACCCCTCTTATCCCCTCTTCCTTTTAAAAGTCTGACTCGTGTACTTTGGGTCAACCGGAAATGAGTCCGGTCCGGTGAGGGTCCTCCGTATCTACCTCAAAAAAAAAAAAAAAACTCCAAAAATATTAAAAATGAAAACTCTCGTGCATTTCTGCCCCAGCAAAATACGCAGTCCACGAGCTTCACGTTCACTCAGCCTCAACACTTCACCAAATAATAACTAATACAAAAATGGAAAAAGTAATACTATCATGTACAAAAATAACACGTCTTCGCAAATGTATTGGCCTAAATCAAATCTTAAAAAGCCCGACCTTTTCCTTCCTCTGTGATCTCACATTTGGCACAACACAACAACAGTACCCCCCCCCCCCCTAAAGATCATTGATCAATCAGGTGTCAATCTAGCACAAGTCCATAAACTCTGCTACCTTAACAGAAGTGGGGCCCCACTCCTTACAAAAGTACGAAGTACAATACAACAACACTCGACTTTCTAGTGCAAAAAGTTGGTAAATGAAGTGGGATTATATGCGGGATTTCCACAGATGATACAATGGAGACTTTCCTCTGTGGATTTGTCTTGTCTTCGCTTTTATTATCAGGTGGACTACTACTCTCCTACTGCTACTTTCTCGTTATTTATTTTTTGGTACATTGGAGCAGCTAATAGTGCGGGTAGGGGATATTCGAACCTGGGGTAATGTTATTTACGCAGATTGGGACTCCGAAGTCTCAACCATTGGACCAACCTTACTCTCATTTATTTAGAATGTTTAGATGGATAACCTTACGCTGTTAGCTTTCCATCGTCATTATGGGTATTTTAGGTGAAAAAATCGACCTCATGGGTATTTTGGATTAGTCGAAAAAGTAGAGGGGTGTTTTGGATTTTCACGTATACTACAGGGTACACAAGAGAATTTCCTTTATTTTAATATATGATGTTGCATGTATTTTGATGAGTGTTGTGGAAACATATATTGATCCCCTGCCCCATTTGCGGGTTCAAGGAGGTTGTACGCAACCTTACCCCTAACTTCTGAGTATAGTGGACTAAATCAACCGAAGGTTTTGTACGCGGTCTTAAAGTGGTCACTTTCATTGCGACGATAATAAATAGTGACCAGATCACTTTAAGTGACCACGTGTAAGTTTGAAGTTAAAATGCTAACAAATGTTTTAGCATGGTGACCTGTATATGTGATCAAGTAGCTGGTATTTTCAATTTTAGGCGTAAGGCAGAGTAGGTAGGTGGTGTCTCTGATTAGAATATACTCATAGGAGTAAGGTTTTATGCATTTTGTATTTTGTTGTTAGTTTAGCTTAGCTAGGACGAGGCTTTTTTGATGGTAGGAGCAAGATATTTAAATTTTGCATGTATCGACTGGCAGCTTGAAGGGAGAGCCTCTGTTGGATTTGCTGGAGTAAGCCCGCGTATATTTGTACTATGCATATTTCTATTTGGTTGCTGGCATGAGTTTCTAGTTAGCAGATGGCATTGTCTAGTTTGAGTAGTTTTCAGCTGGATATTGCTTGGGTGCCTTTTGATTATTTATCGTAATGGAAGCTCTGATATGATCAGTTTTTTGTTGTTAGGGGGGAGGGTCTACTTACCAAGAAACTGCTTATCCTCTCAGACCATAGACTGATATATGTTTAGAGCTTTGACTCAATTGAAAGAGTTACTGTGCGGCCGAATTCTAGAGTAGATTATGGTTGGGCCGTATATTTCTGAGTGTAGTAGCATCTGGAATGAAACTTACAATTTGATCTATGATGTTTGTAGACTGCAGTATTGATCCCAATTCCAAAAGCTTGTGTATATAGGCTAAAACTTAGAATTGGATTTCTTACTGCTCATTATAGTCATAATTGCTGTTTTTGCTGCTTCTTTTATTTAAAGGCCTGCACCTGATTACCAGAAATTGACTTATATTATTTATGGTCTACGTCAGATGCATTCAAATTTAAGATTGTAGCTCTTAAGTTCATTCTCAATGGTATGTGAAACCAACTAATCAAAAGCTTTTACTTTTTTTACCGAGAAAATAAGCATGTTAGTTCTACACTGTATTCAACTGAGAAAGGGCTTCAGTGCAATTGAGTCATTGCAACTTCCTCCCTGGTTAACAAATCTATATAGTAAGTTGCCAAACACTAATTTTAGCTTTCTTAGAAGTCACCTAGGTGCCTCTAGGAGGATTATGGCTTTGTCCAGTGGAGCCAGTAGGACATTGAGTTTTAGCTTAAATTTTACTTGGAAGGAAAAGCAAAATTCAGTTCTGCATCCAGAAGGATGTGGTGAGAACCTAGCAGGAACATTGTGGCAGAACAAAAAGGACTGTAAGTACTGAGTTCTTTTAATTTATGGTGCAATGTTCTAATACATGCTTCCATAAAACATTGATAATCCAGAATTAGCTGAAGACTCACAAGCAACAAGAGGAAGAGTGCGGGAGGGGACCTTTCGCCAATACGATGATCTGATGTTTGTGTCTGATATTGTTGCGTTATATTAAAGTGAGACACTTTTGTATTGCACTGTGGGTGGCATGTGTCTTGTCTCACAGGATTCTTGTAATCGGTGGTTAGAAGTGTGAACGGTCAAGTCACCATACTGGAAACTTCAGAAGTTACTGTCAATTTGGGAGGGACAAGGCCTAAGGGAGTGGAATGTTCTTTTGCAATGTCTTTTCCCTGGGGATGATGGGGTGAGAAAGAATGATATGAACTGTTCGAGATGAAACTACCATCGTGATTTCCTTTAGGACCCTGATCTTATCCGTTTTCATTGCCTGCTTCTGGAACTGGCCGCTTGGCTTAATTCAGATCCTTAATGGCTGATGTACTTCATGATCTGGTATTGCGTTTTGCATCTATGGTTTTATGCTGGAAAATTTTCTTCCCTGTGCTCCGGGGTGTACTTCTAATCTTGCTTCTCAATGGGAAAACTTATCGATATCAAAATAGAAAAGTACAATTGCAGCATGTTGAAGGATCTAGTAACCAATAATGTTACTGAGACTCACTCACTGCTGAATTACTTTAACGGAGGGATGAATCTCCATTAAATAATTTAAGGTAATACATGTTTTTAACATTGCCACAACTCTGTTCAGGTGTTAGGGCTGATAGATTCTAAGCCAAATGAAATAACTGAGTTTGTGCCCACATTGGTGTCTTTCCTAGAGTGAACTTGAAGCCTTGCTATAGTTCAATTGCACTGGGTTCACTAACTGAAAATTCCACGTCAGATGAGCTTTTTGCTTGACACTTTCTGGAAGAACAGTGGGTGGACAAGTAGGAGTGTTATGAACACCCACTTTCATCTTTGGCTCTTCTTGAGGACTGGCAAGAAGGGTTTAGTTTACCCCTTTTGCACCATCTTCTTGAGAAGCATCTTTTGAAAATTAAGTGCATGTTTATGCTAAATTTGGGTCTCCAGCTTCAAGTTTTTTATTTTGAATTTATGTAAGTTAGATATTATCTGTTTGCTCTCATCCTGTGCCAACATAATTGGTGACAGAGGACTATCTCCTCCACGTCGCTTAGTCTACTTGTGTGGGTGAGTTTATAGCTTCTTGCTTGTGCTTTCTTTTCTTGGTATTTATAGGGATTGTTGAAATCCTAAAAGGTACTTCTTGTATTAATACTGGTTTCTGCATGTACTATTTGTTCTGACATGTATATGTAAACAGTTGAATCAACCTTGGAATTGTTAGCTTTCTTATGACTATCTTTTTCATTGCAGCTTCTTTACTTAATTGGAGTGTAATATCTCTTGTTGATCTGATAGCTTTTCTGGTGATTCAATACAATGTGACGAGAAGAGGTTAGTTCTGTTTGCTTGTGGTTTTATCTTTTTGCTGTTGAATTTCCTGCTTTTTAATTTCTCACAGTAATCATCTGTTGGTGAGTTCGTTTTGAACTTTCATAAGTTGCTTAAATTGTCTATTCTTCTGAGTGGTTTTTGTTTGCAGATTTTCGTCTTCGAAGGCTTTTTCTTTTCTTGTGGGCTATTAGTGTGTTTTCCCTCCTTGCTGCTTTGACGCAAGCAGTTTTCCTCGTTGTATGGGCGATACAGGGGAGAGATTGGAGCCTAGTAGATTCATCATGGCCAGAGCTGATTGGCTTTATGAGGTAAAAGAATGGCTAGAGTTTGATGTAGCCATAGGAAACCCTTAAGTCTATGCTCATGCTTTGACCTGGTTCCTCATCCTTGTATTGGTTTTCTGCTGCAGCTTTCAGTCCTGGAGATCTTCAACTGTAATACTTTATTTGGTTTTACAACTGTTAGTGGGATCTGTTTGTTTAGCTGTGATCTATCAGCAGAAACTTGGTTTAGTTCCTTGGCAAGGATCGTGCTGGGGAAACTTCTCATCAATTCTTGTGCAGTTAGGTACCTATGGTCGATGTGTTTGGCACTTCTTAACTTTTCCGTACATATGGCTTTGTGACTCTCTTATGTGGCTGCTTTCTAAGAACCACACATTTTGTTGACATTAGTTTGCGATGAGTTATCAGAGAAACAGCTATTGATCCCTTTATCTGTAGACAATCATATATCAACATAAAAATATTAACATTTGGTTTTGTTTATCGAAGAATTAATAAGATATCACAAGCTCTTATCTACGACCTATAATTACCAGAAGCTTTGGTAACAATAGATGAAATTTGTACTGAGTTCAAGTTACTGAGATGAAAACAATATTGTAAAGGATGTACTGACTACTGAGTCAAAGTTAAATTTATTAACCCACTTCCTCCGAGAAATTTTAAATAATGATTCTTGCTGATCGGATCATTCATATAGTTTACAAATATAAATTTCACAAAAATATGTTTCTCTTTGAATGCATTTTCAATTCTAGTGATGGTTTAAGATAGCTTACAATTAGAATCTCACTTTTCCCCTGTCCAGTTACTGCATAACAGGACCCCCAGTCAGCAGGTATGAGATATTTTCCAGTTATTGGAGAAACTAGATGCAAGCAGTCTCCTTCGGATTTAAGAAATAGCTCGCAGTTTTTTCCCATTTTAACACTTTTGAATTGAGACAAGCAGCCTATTGATGTAGGAAGACTGGAAAGTCATATAACATTCTGTGTATGAATGATAATGGTCTGAATTTTCGCAAACACCGTATTGGGACCAAAAAGCTTGTGCTACAATCTGTTTTTGTCAAGTGTTTGAATTATTTGTTGGTATGAGGATAATTTAGCAAAATGTGGGTTAGCTGGAAGCTACGTTACTCGGACATGGTATACATGTGGCATATTCTGTATCTGCCGGATACTAGTTGAAATATGATCCCTGGATCCTTTGTCTGATTGCCATGGCTCAACAATGGATTTCCACCCTTTTCATCAAGTCCAGGCTTTTACCACCGGCTTCTCAAGACAAGAAATATTTAAAGATGGAGAGTGGTGAGCAGAAGGTGATGCCATGGGGATGTGCGATTGATTGGCATGGTTGATAGGAGATACGTAGGAGAAAAGAGAGTAGTGATAGGGCGTTATATGAGATGGTAGGGAGGCTGTCGTTTTTGAAGAGGAGGAAGATGATAAAGAGATTCAAGTTGATCAATAAATATTATTTCCCTTTTTTTTGATCTGGTTATCGAAGGGGATACAATAATCTTTAGATGGAATTTTTTTGATAAGTATAGTTTCTAATTTAAAGATTTATGGACTAATGTTTTTATACTTAAAATAAGATTTATTTGATTTGAATTTTCTTTTGTTCTATGTCCTTCGATCTGAGTCTCCTTATCCTTTCGTCCCAGTCCACGTATATTAAAAATATTTAGAGTTGAAGGATCGGACACTCAAAACCCATGTTGAATTGCATACGTGTCCTCAAGTCCGAGTAACATAGGCTAGAAGTAATGTGGAGCAGAATTTGTTGGTGGAGTTGGCTAACATGGTTAATTTCTAAATTTAGAGGTGGTCGCTTACTTATTTGGGTCTTCCTCTGGGAGGTAAGTCGGAGTCTGTATCTTTCTGGGATCCGGTGGTAACTCAAGTGGCAAAACGTTTGGATAGTTGAAACTTGAAAAGGTACATGCTTTCACTACGAGGGAGAATTAACTCTTATCAAAACTTGTCTCTCTTCTTTACCATTCTAGTATCTTTCCCTCTTTAAACTTCCATTGGGAAAAGAGATTTTCTATGGGCTAGTTGCTGTCAGGGCTGAGAACTTCTGGTTAGTTGAGAATTGAAATATGGTGTGTCGACCTATGTTACTCAGACATGCCTGTTGGGTGATGTATTCATCGGATAAGCAGGGGATACAATTCCTGGATACTTAAGCTGCCATAAATGTCACTAACTGGTCAGAATTTTTGTATCTCAGATTTAGAGAGGAAAAGAAGGAATCCATGCCTGCTTCTCTTGGGCGTCTGCGTTTTTTTTTTTTTTTTTTTTATAATCTTTCTTTGGTAAAAGTGTACTTAGATATGTCCTCCCTTTTTCTCTCTATTGAACAAACTTACATCACGTCTGATTTGTACTAGCCCCACCGATTTGTTATATTAAGTTTTCCCAATTTTCCAATAGTTTAATTGCTAGTACCCGTTGACTGAGTCCCTGTATCCTTTGACTTGAGTCCCTGTGTCTAAATTTTTTTCATCTGTCTGATCCTGGTGTCGGATCTTGTCCGTATCCCCGAGTCAAAGTAACATAGGTGCCGACCAAGAGATGAAGGGAGTCTGGGCTTTAGCCGCTTAGTTCATAAAAATAAATCTTTGCTAGGTAAATGGTTGTGGCGTTTTCCGAGAGAAACTTGTTCTTTGTGGTACCGTATTACTCTTAGTAGAGATGGGCTGCAGAACAGTGGGTGAGATTCCTTTGCAGGGGCTATTGTTACTCATTCTTCACCGTGGAAATATATCTTACAAGTTTATGGACAATTTCTGCCTTTGGTATCTTATAAGGTGGGAAATGGAGAAACGGTAAGGTTTTGGGAAGATACATGGAAAGGGAAGGAGTGGTTTGATACCTTGTTCCCGCACATTTATGGTCAAGAAATCTCCACAATACTCTAATTGCTAACTTTTACTCTAGAGTTGAAATGCTTGGGACCTTTACTTGCGCATATCTGTTTATAAGTGAGAGATGCAAGAGCTTATTGATTTTATTTTAACACTGCGTTTTGTGAATCTGACCAAGGGAGAGGGGATGCCAGAATTTTGGAAGCTGGACTCTTTCGGAATTTTCATCTTTAAAACCTTGTGATTGCTTACTGCTCTAATTTATGTCTCCTTTGAGATTCATAATTAAGAATGTTTTGAAGTCAAAACTCCCACTCAAGGTGCGTGTTATTGCTTGACTATGGCATTGGGTAAAGTTGATACTAATGATGTTTTACAAACTGAGACAGCATATTAGTATGAATCTGGATGTCTGTGTAATATGTCGAAATAGCTCTCAAAGTGCCTCTCTTATGGTCTTACCATGTGAGTTTACTTTAGCCATGTGGAATACGTTGACTTGCTATTTTGGAAGACCTTTGGGTGTGTCCTATCACTTCATCAGATTTCCCTCTAATGCGGTTTGTTGCTCTTGGAAGTAGCTAAGAGGTGAAACCACTTTGGAAGTGTGCTAGAATGGCCAATTTTTGATTTATCTGACTTGAGTGAAATGCTTGTATTTTTTCGAGCAGAGCCCAACCTTTTCAATTATTAATGAGGGCGGGTGTCTTTTTAGCTTCTGTTTGGGCAAAAGCCGGGGTTGCCTTCAGAAGGGTGCCAAACTGCCAATTGCTGCTCTTCATAGGAGCTGGACACTTGTAATTTTCTCTAGCTCGTAGGATTTCTTGTCCTTTGTACTTCGTAGCTTCTTTTTCTTCATTAATATGATGGTTATTTTTCTATTAAAAAACAAAAGATTCTGTATAAAATTTTATTCCAGTGATTAGATACTAGGTTCATGTTATCCGTGATGGATTTACTGATGTATTATTTTAATGCCAGCTGACCTATGAACTTGAGGTTGAAGAGGGTTGCGGGATCCCGATAACTATGGCTTATGGACAACTGCTTCTGTTTTCTTCTTTGGCCTTTATTTGGAATGACAAGATAGAGGGTTGGCTTGCTTAATCAGTTAACTTTTGATGGTCTTGGAGGACATGATGTGCATTGTGTGTAGTGTAATGATAAGATTTTGCTGTAAATAGAAAGTTCTCTTTACCAAAGTGCAGTGCTGCATGTTTCCTTATCGGGGAACCTGGATTTGTTTATTACTCATTAAATGTGAGCACTCATCACTCAGTTACCACAGAGGAGGACCTTTGGCCATGTTGCCTTTTTCTAGACTGAGGACTTGGGGATCCCTTTTGACTGATAATTATGCCAGTGAGATGTGAATTCAGAGTGTTCAAATTCTCTTTTTGTTTTATCTTGTGAATTGCTTTTCTTGTGTTTTTTTTTCTTTATTGATATCTTTGGGATCTAATTGTTTGCTGGTTTCCTTTTTAATTTCCTGGGGTTCCTTCATCAAAGGTTCTTATCTCAAGATTGTCTCCTGCTTCTTGTTGCCTGCCATCCAACTGGTCGTGGGAATAAGCCGTCCATCTTGGATATCTCTGCCCTTTTTTATATGTAGCTGTGTAGGACTTGTGGACTGGTCTTTGACCAGCAATTTTTCAGGACTTTTCAGGTAATGGCTTTTGCTGTTTGTTGTGCACTTCTAATCATCAATAGCTCTGTTCTTTACTTGAGCATTTCTTTCTTTGATTGCATGCAATGCAACTAACAGCTACTATTCTTTGACACATTTTTAAGATGGTGGAGGTCTCTTCAACTGTATGCTGGCATCAATATTCTCCTGCTATATACGTATCAGCTACCTGTTGTACTTCCGACAATTCTTCTACAGATGGCCAACTTTTTCGGTCTTTACAAGATAACCGCTGAATCCGGGTGGCTGGATATTTGTTCTGGTCTTTCCCTCATTTGTTTCTTTGTGATGGTACGTATTTAAATATCTATTTATGGTAGTGGTAAATTTTATATTGCATCAGAGAAACAATGGTTGAGAATTCTTTATAGAGTCAGGATCCGACACTTTCGACACTTCTCTTGTAATAATATTGTTTATTGAAAGCTATGGCTTCACCTGTCAACTTCCTTCTCTCAGATGAAAGGATACAAGATACGTATCCGCAAATGTTAGATGCTTGGTGCCTGTATGGCTTGCACTATTCGAATCAACCGTAGTGTCCCTGCACGCCAATCCTTTGACAGGCAGATACTATGTCATTTTTTGGCACCTCAAATTGGATAAGATTAGTCGGCCTTGTAATTGCTTGGTCTAATTATCTATAGTTCCATACCTGATCCTTATTCCTGTGTCCAAGTAACTTGTCTTGGTGTGAGGGCAAGCTCATACTACCTAACCTAAGATCATATAATATCTCTTGACTTGTCGTTTCCCCCTCTTCTTCTACTTGATGGTATTTTTTGGCCGCATCTTCATTAGAATTTCTTTCAAGCTATCTGACAAAATAGTTTGTGCTTTGTGTTAAATACAGCTTTCATTTATCAAAAACGATTTAGAAGAGATGGAGTTCATGATGACCAGTAGGGAAAGTGACTTGACTGAGCAACTTCTTCCTGCCCGACATTCATTTTTTATTCGTCAGTCCAGGTATCGAACTTGGCGCTTTTGTTTGTTTCGCCATGCTTACAGGCTACAACGCTTTACATGATCTTCTTCTTCGTTTGGTTAAATTTTGGTCGAGTTTTTTTTTTTTTTTTTTGTCTGTGCGTTATCTTTGTCGAAAAGAAGTGTTTGTTTTCTTTGGCGGGATGGATAGTGGGTTTTTGACTTCGTTTGGTTCTTTTTTACATATACTGTTGGGCTAAGCAGATAATAAACAAAAGTTAAGACCACTGTTTCCTGGTCTTTTTCTGTTCCTCTACCTCCTGGTTTATAACTACCACTACTTGGCCGTCACAATATTTGGTAGTCGGCAAACTCAATTGGCAGCACTGAGTGAATTACTAGATGAACCAAACGATCCAAACCTTCCTTTGAGTACAACCAATGGAAAACTCTTATTCTTTCTGTATCAACACTATAATCTTAGTATCCGATAAAGCAGGAACCAAAGTATGAAAATGGTCTCAATAATTCCTCAGTTGTACAAGGGAACATGCACTGCTTGTAAAAAAAAAAAAAAATCTGATCGCCTTTCCATGGACTGAATGTGCAGCTAACAGAACTTACAGAAGCAGGTAGTTTAAATGAATGGGGGTGGAGAAGACTTCCCATGCCTTGCTGCTTCTTGTTTGTATAAAATTATTAAGCTTTCAAATGCAAGGATAGTTGATTAGCTGCTTACTCTATATTTAGGGTTTCAGGAGTAAAATAGATAAGATGTAAAGAGCTCTTGAAGTAAGGGCGAGAATCTGTTGTATCAAATTTTGGCTTATGGAGGACATTGGTCTCTCATTTGAGTAAGTTTGTGTTCTTGCCTGAGAAAAGTTGTCGATCGATGAGGAAACGCTAACCTTGCTGAAACACCGATATTGTAATTTGGATAATCAGTATGATGAGAAAAAGTTTTTTAGTAGAAACTCTAGGGTGAGATTTTTATGTATCTAAATTTGGCATACTGAGGATACTTATCTTTTCTTTTTCTTGTTGATAGAAAAATAATTTCTAAATAAAAGGAGAAAAAGCATCTAAGGTGCCATAATTTCCCAGAACAATTTAGGGTATCTTTTCTATCTAAAAAAGTCGTCTTCTTGCCTGAGATAAGTAGTCTATTGAAGGAAAAGCTCCATCCTTATTATACATAAAACATAATTTTGGGGATATAAACTTTAGATTGGGGGTATATTCATCCTTATTATACCCTAGATTGGGGATATATTCATGAATATGGTCAGAAAAAGATTTCATGTAGAAACTCCCTTATTATACATAAAACATAATTTTGGTTTCAGTTCTAGTATAAAATTTGTCCATAAAACACATCTACTCGTCGGCGTTTTATTACTGGTGGATGTCACAAGACATGTGCGCTATGCAAGAGTTGGGTATAATGAAGATTTCTCATCTATAAGATTTGGGAGCATGTTTGGAGACGTTATAACTCTTTTTGGAGGTCTCTTGGATCTATCGACTTCCCGACCTTCATGAGCATTTCTTTCAGCATGTGACTCGGCTACGTAAAATCTGTCGCATCTTTGTGAGAGGGGAGCTTAGGGTTTGTCCCAGCTGGGTCATGGAGTGCTTACACGCAGGTTATGTACGCCTAAGGTGAAATTAGGACATACTCTGGTGATGTGCTATTGTAGCTGTATTATTACTGATGCACCCTTCCTTCCCAGAGGAAACTTAAAAGGATATGATCCTGGTTATCTTTAGAAATTCCAAGAATTGAAGTCAAGAGATTGACTGGAAATGGATTAATTTGTTCGTTGAGAATAATATCTGAGATTGCTCAATAATCTAAAAACTACAGACACACCGTTGACAGATTGAAGAATTTGATACTGTTCATAACCAATGAGAAAGGCTCTCATTCATATACTCAGAAATTGGGTTTTCAGATGTACAAAATGAGCTATTTAAGCTAGAGCTTCCTACTGCAGAATTATCCCACATAATTCTGAGATTACATCAAGTGCAAGAAGTACAAGTAATTTCTGAAAACAAATACATAATATGCTGTAAACTGAAACAAGCTGCTGCCGATTTGAACCAAGCAGAAATAGCCAAATGAACAAAATGATGACTATCATCTTAGCTGGTCTGGAGCTTTCCTTCAGTTGAAGGATTCCGGAGTAGAAGCAGGCAGGTCAAAAACTTGTTTCACCACATAAGTCCTAGTTCAACATTTGGCAAAAATATGTTCTGGACTTCTAGCCACTGCTGATAGCTGTGACTATGATCAATTTGTTAGTGTAATTCATAATGCTGCCTTCTCCTTGATCTGTGATGTAGTGCTAGCTCCGGAACAAACAGGTTAGGGCTAACCACACTAGCTGAGTCTGGAACATTGTTCAAGAACACGTGAACTTTGATCTTCATTAGCAGAGTCTGATTCATTGCCTGAGCCTGGAACATTCTTTGACACTTCTTGAGTTTTTGAAACTGAGTGAATAATGCTCCTGCACTTCTTACGCTGAAGAAACCTAGTGGACAAGCATCTACCTATCTTCTTAATAAGGTTTTTAGGGACATTGCGATTACAAATTTACAACATAATTTTAGTAAGTAGTAACCAGTACAATTCTTCTATTTATTTTTGATAAAGTGGGTGTCCCCGATGTTCACAATCTTGAATCTTTCTGTTGACCTGTCTTATAAAAAATATGCAAAACCATAAGAGCATAGAGGCATTGTCTGAATTTTTATGGCAAGTCTGTGTACGTATGTTATATACCCTCTTCTGTATCCTTGATAAAAATTCAAATTAGGCTTTAAAATATTAATGCGTTATATGTTTAGCTCCTAAAAATATTGCTTCATTTGTAGGTCCGGAGAAAGACATACCAATTTTTTGGTTAAAGGAGCAGTTTTCCGGACATTTACTATCAATTTTTTCACGTATGGCTTCCCGGTAACTATCTTGAACTGTATTCTATGATCAATTTAGGACTTAAGCCAGGACTCCTTTAAATGGAGAAGAACATGATGTATCCTGATGAACATTTTGCTGTTTATACTTTTGTACATGATTATTCCTGATCTTTTTCTGATTATCTTCTTCTTGCATTTACTAGTGATCCACTTCTTTTCTCCTTCGGCAAACAGATTGTGTGCATTGCGTTATAGTCTGGTTGTCTGGTTATGGGTTGGAAGAGCAGTGAGAATGGCTCCCATTTTTTCTTCTACATTCTAATGTTGCATACACTCTATTGCTCAATTTTATCAGCTTTGGTCGAGAGCATTGGGTTTATATGAGATCTAGCATTGCGTTTATACGAGATCTATAGTAGAGTTCGTTCATATGAGGAGGGGAGGAGGAGCTCGGAGTCGGAGGTAGCAGAGAGGGGAAGTTTCTTTGGGATGTGGTTTATTTACCGTGTTCTGGGTATTTGAACTCTCACAGTTTTTCTGGGATTGGAACCCAGTAGATTATATTTGGGCCTGGCAAGTTTTTCCAGCATCTTTTTGGGCTAAGGCGCTAAGCAGCTGGTACTCTTTAGGGGTCTCACAATTACCCTTCTACAATGAAATTGGGTTACTTGTATCTTATGCGCCTAGGAGGACTTCTTGTCCTTTGATGCTTTCTTTACCTATTTACAATATACTTTTCTATTTTTATATATATGTATATATAAAAGAAAAGAGTGCAACGAATAGATATAAACTATTGTTTGGAAGGCAGCGTGAAGAGAAATGGATTGGCTTCGGCTGACCTTCTTACTATGGAATGCTTAAAGAACTCTGAAGGTCAAGGCAAAGAAAGAGCCAGAACACAAGACAGTTGGCGGAATGGTTCCAGTGGAGAGGGGGAAAAAAAGATTGAAGATAAAATATATCCCACGTACTTAAAACGAACTTTGAACACCTAGGTTACTAAATGCTAAATAAGTAAAGCTGAAAAGGTGTATTTTGGTAGTTCTCTCTTTAAGATATTTGAGGTCGTTGGTTTTCTATATATTTTTCTTTTTAGGTTTTAGTTTTGTTTGGTGACAACTGGCCTGTGTTAGGTTTCAAGGGTTTCTGTGTATTTGCCATCACTCTGAGAGACTTTTCTTGTGAGCAATAGTTTCCTTCCCTGTCAAAAAGTTGTATCATGTACTGATCAAAAGTTTGATGCTTTTGTGGAATAAACAATCATCAGACTGAATCAGCTGTCACTGCCGTTTACTCTTTTAAAGTGTCATAAAAGGTTGTTATCACATTATTTAGATGTCAAGATGTGGTTTAAGACATGCAATACTATACTTGAGAATCTCTTAATTTAATTAATTTGTGGAAATTTCTATATTAATTAGTAAGTTTTGTATCCTGGTGCTTCTCGTTTGCATTACAATTTTCAGTTTATAAACTTTGCAGTTATCTCTGTGTGCGCTTTGTTTTTGGAGCTTCCATTTTGCAAGCATTTGCGCGTTTGGGTTGCTGGCATATGTGGGCTATGTTGTATATGGGTTCCCGTCGTTGTTCCTCTTGCACCGGTTGAACGGTTTGCTGCTTGTATTTATACTCTTTTGGGCTGTCAGCACTTACATCTTCAATGTGGCATTTTCATTTTTCAACTGGAAACTTGCAAAGGTAGTCCTCTTCTTCAGTTGAATATGCATTTATTTTTGTTTTTCTTGACTTTGAACATCATCGCTTGCCCTAAAATGCACAGGAGATGGAGATTTGGGAGCTCATTGGCTTGTGGCGTTATTCGATTCCTGGATATTTCTTACTTGCTCAGTTTGGGCTGGGAGTCTTGATTGCTGTGGGTAATCTTGTGAACAATTCTGTGTTTACATACCTTTCTAATGAGAATGGTCATATTCCAAATGGTGAAAGTGACATAGAAGGTAATTTGATAGAACTTATTGCCCCTTCAGTTAACCGTTGTTGATGCTCAATGTTATTGTAGCTGTTATAGTTTCATGCACAACTTGTTGATTTCTAATCCTAGTTCTAGAAACTGAGTGGGTGAGGGTGGCCTGACTTCTTCGACAGTTTGTAGGACTAAGAGCTGAATCTAGGCTAAACACTAAGAAATGAAGAAGTAGTTTCTACTTTTCAAGAAGCCCAAAGTGACTTCTATTGGGGGCTAGAAACAGAAGCTCTAACCATTTAGTTTCTCATGAGCTGAGTACCTCTTCAGTGATAAGTAATTTCTTTGTTTTTCACCCATGAAATCTAACATTTGTCTCTCGTGTTTTCTCTGCAGTGAAGGAGGAGAATAAGGTTCTAGTTGTTGCTACAATTGCTTGGGGCTTGCGGAAATGCTCTCGCTCTATAATGTTGGCGTTGATATTTCTTATAGCGATGAAACCTGGATTTATTCATGCTATATACAGTATGTGACTGGTATATCATGCTTTAATTCTTGGCCATCCATGACTTTAGGACTTCTGGAGTGCTCTCTTTTGTATCAGTCATTTTCTTGGGGTGGAAGGTGTCAATTGTCATATTTCACTTAAGGCTTTTGTAAATTTGGCTGGTGTTGATTTGTTGCCTTTTTTGCAGTGATATTCTTTTTGATATATCTACTGGGCCATGATATCAGCAAGAAGATAAGGCAGGCTCTAATACTTCTATGCGAAGCTCATTTTACATTGTTGTACATTCTTCAAATAAATATGATATCTGAAAACTTGAAGTGTGAAGGCTCGTTGAGTCTTGAAATTCTGTCACAACTAGGTATTATTGGCCTTGTTCTTTTTATTTTATGTTCTACTTTTTTCTTTTATGCGGGTCCCGGGATTTTCATAAACTTTATTTATCTAAATAGGGCTTGTTTGTATGACATCTTTTTGATAATTGTTTTTCTGTTTTGATGTAGGTCTTCTTGATCGTGATAGTTCATATGATTTCCTGGAAACGGCTCTGCTTGCTTGTTTTTGTGCAATACACAACCATGGATTTGAAATGCTCTTTTCATTTTCAGCAGCTGTGCAGCATACCCCTTACCCTCCTGTTGGATTCAGTGTGCTGAAAGCTGGTTTGAGTAAGTCAGTTTTGTTGTCAGTTTATAGCTCTTCAGCTAGCGACAGCAGCAATGGATCTTCTCATGGTAAGCTATTTCATTTACTGCAGGATCTGTTCTGTTTTTCTTTATTATTTTTAAATTTTTGGAGAGTTGCTGGGTTGATTTCTTGTGTGGTTGTTGGTCTTTTTTCTCCATCGGAACATCTATCTCCAAGATTAGTCCTTGTTAGTGCTGGTGAGGCTTATGCTTATTTCTTATTTCTTTTTGTTTTTCTGCTTGGGAGAGGAAGGATCATTTAGTTCACACTTTAAAGGACCTTATTTACAGATCCAAGGTGGAGGGGTATGTAGGAAGGTTACTAGCATATTGGATTTGCATATCTAAGAGTAGGATATTCCTTGGGGTTCTATAATTGTTGGCATATCTCACAGAAGAGGTATGTGTCCTGGGCTTTTGCAAGGTCTGATTAGCGGGTGCTTAGTTGTAAAAAGCGCGAGGCGCACCGAGGCGCAAACGGCCTCTGGAGCCTAGGCGAAAGTGCAAAGCGAAAGCGCACGCTTTTCG
>CAAKMY010031054.1:373-28277 GCA_901111285.1 Corrigiola litoralis | reverse complement strand
AAATACGAAGTCAAAAGACAAGGATCCAAAGTGTCGGACGATCCCGTTGAAATAGTGCCGGAGTCCAATCAACAATTATAAACTGAAAAATTCAAAAACCACAACTATAAGCCACTGTGCCACTCACTGCCACTGATCAGTGATCCAAAAAAAAAAAAAAAAAAAAAGTGAAGTGCCGCCGAAGGAGAGAAGAAGAAAAGAGTTGGTTGAAGAAGAGTTGGTGGTGGACTGGTGGAAGAGTTGGTGGTGGAAGAAGAGTTGGTTGTGGCAGAAGAGGAGGAATCGAAGAAATGGAGGAGGAGAGAAGAAGAAAACTTACCAGGAATAAGAGGGCGGCAGTGGGCGGCCAAAACCGGCGGTTGTGGACGGATCTGGTGGACGGAGGTGGTGGGCGGTGCTGGTTGACGGCGGTGTGTGGGCGGCGCTGGCTCCTAGAGTTAGGGTTATCTATTTTTGTTTCATTTTGAAATTGCCCAGCACATAGCAAACCCAAAAAATTAAAAACAAAAAACCGCATAACAGTAACAAAAACACGTTTCATTAAAAACCCACAAGAAGCGCACAAAAGCACCGCTTCACGCCTCAGCCCGAGGCGCGCGCTTCTGGGGCTTCGCCATCGCCTTTCGAAAACGCTATCGCCCCGTCCTAAAAAGCGCTGGGCCGATCGCCTCGCTGGGCTCCGCGCCTAGGCGCGCTCTAGGCGCGCTTTTTACAACTAAGCTCTCCACCACTACATCACCAAAACAAGCAAGTAACCACCAAAGCCCAAAAACCATAGATGGGATCTACCTACTTATCGTGTTCCTCGTCGTGAAGTCGCATCGTGGCTTGTGAACGGCAAGATCAGGCGGTGGAACGACGACCCCTTGAGTTATCTCTCCGTTGACCCCCACCCCGATCGCGACCATCATCGTCTGCAAAGCAGAATTCCCGCACTAGAAGTTATGGCTTAGGGGTGCTCGCCGGCGGCAAGGAAAGCTATGGTGATTATAACTGAGGGATGTTGAGAGGGGAAGTTGGAGAGAGGAGAGGGTTGGATGGTTGGAGGGATTAGGAGAGACAAATAGTTGGGGTGGGCTTGGGAATTCAAATGATGGGGATGGGGAAGAGAATTGATTTGGGCCAGATTTGGGAGTGTTGGAATTGACTTGGAATTGGCCCAATTCCAATTCAAAATCCCAAGGGTTGCCAAACACTAGAATTGGGCCAATTCTGGAATTGAATTCCAATTCCATGTTCCCAAACACACCATAAAAGGAAAGAATCCAAAGGACTGAACATGATGTACAAAGGTCCAATGATATTTCTTCTAGCATATACTTTCACCATTCATACAAGAATTGTAACAGAGGCTAAGCGCGCTCATCAAGCGATCTTCTAAGGCTTGCCCATTACATCTGTAGTTGTATCAGACTGAGGAGGATTCCGCATAAGTAGAAAGAAGTACAAACGGACTTGGGGCATCTAACAGAAGTACATTTAATACCCAGGCGACCTCTCTTCTATCTATTAAAATATAATGATATAGAGCTTTTAAGATGGTACATACTTCCCTCTTAACAAACTACACCAACTAATCTTGATCAGGACAAACTGTCTAATGAAAGTTCAGATGCATGCAGAAACCCGGTGAGAATATTAGAATGCAACGCCATCCTGAAGGAGATACTGTGGAAGTCAGGGCTGAGCCAGAGTAAAGTCAAGATACACTAACGTAACCCTAACCATTTTTCTCATCCTAAAGCCACTATAAAGAGCCCACCACTCCACCAGCATAGCTTGCTACCATATCGCAAGCCACCAGGAGATGACAAAACGTAATCTTCATTTGAACCATAGAATGACAACTATTCAACATCAGTGCCAATTAAGAGTACTGCACTACTGCACATAAGTTATGCTATGAGTATTGACCTGCTAGCCTCCCACTCCAGTCCCATGACAAATCTCCCTTTAAAACTAGACACAAAATATTAGATGTACATCAAAGGGGTAACACTATCAGAAATCCCTCTCTCTTGACAGGATGACCAACAAACACCACAAAAAGGTATCAACCATGAACTAAAGGTGCTAAAAAAAGGACTGACATACAAAATGTACTCTGCTCTATGAGTCACGCATTGGTTTGTTGAAAGAATCAAGAAAGGCCAAAGGTTGTTCACAGTGAAGCACTCTGCTTCACACCTGAGGAAACGTTCTCTCCAGTCCCAAGCACTATGCCTAATATACCAATTTTGATACAGTAAAAGGGTCTAATAAAAATAAATCAGCTGACAATTGAAGATATCTACATATCACAGGCAAGTTCTTTGGTTTAGATTGTCATATTACTCTTTCCGTGCAATGACATTTTCAAAATCCATCATTGAAGCTAAGCATTAGACGTTCCAGTGTCATGGAGGAAACAAACTTCGTACTGGTCAATATTTCTCGAAACAATGATCACTTATCATGTTATTTAATCTCCAATATGTCACATACGTTTTGCGCATCTAAAATGGTATCACACAAATTATCTAAAATATCGAGTCACAAACTGAGTTAAAGTTCGAGTCACAAACAGAGTTAAAGTGGTCACTTTGTAGCAAAAGTAAAAAGTGACCACTCGCAATATTTTTGAAAAAACCAAAAAGTACAAGTAACCATTTTAAGACTGTGAACGACCAATTTAAGTGTAAGTGACCTTTATAACTTGAAAAGTGAAGTTTGTGCAATTTTAACTTAAAAAATAGACGGACTTTTTGAAAGTATTACATAAACCTAACATATTATAATTACCTACAAGTTTTATAACACATGCCATATAGTAACATCAACATTATGAATGTAAGTAATTTTTTTGCTCTTACTTGAGATATACCACTTTAAAAGTATTACTTAAGTTTCAACTTTTATTCAGCACATGCAATATGATTTTCCATTCTAGCAGAGAGAATGACAGGTATGAAAATCAATCTAATAAACACTTTTACATACAGACTTCGGGAAATTCAGGTGACCACCCAAAAGAGCACATACGAAGCTGACAGACAGAAAAACCAACCTTGTAACAAACTATGGAATCATCCGGGTACATAGCAAACAGCTTCGTACCAAGGCGGGCATGGCATGAATCGCATAAGCTCTCATCGCTGATTTGCACGAAACGCGATCTTTCCTCTAGTCTCGCAAGCCTTGCATCAACATCTACAGCACGGGAAAGACTATGTACAATCTGGTACCAGATTTCATAAATGAGTTAGTTAACAGAGCCGCAGGACACTTAATATACTTTCAGGTGCTGACAAATATATAAGGACCGTCAATTTCACTATTAATATCATGCACTAACAATAATTTAAGGAGCTATTTTTTGTTTCAACGAAACCAACTCATCCACCCTATGTACCAGGTTCAGTGACTTCAGTCTAATGCTGGAGTTAGTGCAGCAATGGCATGGAGGCTTTTCCTGTTGGACTATCAACTAAAACTGTCGACATATGAATTAGTTCATTCTGTGGCTTGTTAAGATATGAAAGAAAAAGAAAAAAAAAAAATAGAGTAATGCCAACAAAATCCCCTTCCAGCTACCAGTAAATGACAGCTAACAAAGATAGCTACAAAGAATAGATATTGTGGCCACTGGGCAGCCATCAAGTTAAGCTCAGAGAAACACCTCATGACCATCGTAGGCATATCATGTAGCTGTTTGATTATGCACACTTTTTTTCACTTCTACCGTGATTTGGAAGCACAAAGACTTTCATTGAAAAACAAAACATTGAATACCATAACAAAACACCAGAAACGTTTGCAGCACCAACCCTCTGATTGAAAAAATTGAAATATAAGGGTTAACAAATTAAACAAGGACAAGTTGATTCAATGAATTACCCTTATGAAGTGCTATATACAATGGAAACTGTAGAAACGATACAGTAGTCATCAGGTACCTCCAAATGGTGGCAATATTAGTTGTCAGTTGGTTTTGATCGGAGTCGTATAATTATCTTTGCACATATAGCAGAAGAAAATTATTTTTCAAAAGCTTGAATATAGTCCCAGAGGGGAAGAGAGCAGCAAAAATTTGCAACGTTACAAAATAAGCATATCACAACTATAATACAAATGGTACATTATAAACATACTTTTCCTTGATGTTGATGATGAAGTCGAGCTCTAAGCATTCTTAATATTGTCTCTGATGCAAGTTGCAGGGGCACTTCTGGTGATAATCTCTGCGAAGATGTAAGTAAGTATCAGCTAAATTTGATAAATTGGTGAAAGGCTGTACTAATATGAATAATTCAGATAAAATATCCTCCACTAGCATTGTAATATGGATCATCCAAGGATGAGTAATTTCCCCTTGGTCCAACAGAAGGTAGCAATAAGAATATAAATAAAAAAACTTTTTTCATAAACATAATGCTATTTACAATATTGAGCTTCCCATACATGTCCTTTACTGTAGTACTTTTAGTAGTTTTGGTCAAGATGCCAGTAACAGTCAAATACCTCTAGGACTTGCAAAGGATCAAGTGATTCCCCATGATTATGAAGAAGGCGAACTGCAGCTTTAAACATAGGCTCCTTATCATTTTGAGGATCCAAATACATATCAAGCAACCTGATGTCATCATGTTACAAAATCAGCGGATAATAAAAACAACAGAAGATGCATTTGATCTTCTAAACCTTACGAGTAGTAGCAGGTGATTAGAGAAGGATAACTCACTGCATATAAGCATCTGGCCTGCCAAGTTCAGCGCAATATTGTTCAGCAGATTCACTATCTTCTAGCTTCCTGAAAAACAGTAAGATACAGGTCATCAATAACCAAATGCAGCAAATATCTCACAAGCAACAACATAGCAACATATTGTTTACGTAATAACAATATTTAAATTATCTAACAGTTTTTGTTAGTGCTAAACAAAATACACTAGTTGATCTCCATCAAAGTTGTCCAAGATAATTCATGCAATTACGCATCATAAACTCAGACTTTAAGTTGTACGGCCATTTCAATTCCGCATCAACACCAATTAGAATAAATGAATCAATCAACAAACAAACAGATACACCCTTTCATACAACTACACTTGCAGGCTTTTTGGCTTCAGAAAAGAATGCTTACTGGTCCGGGCACAATCCTAGGAGCTCAAGGTTTGTTGTTTACTGTGAACCCTTTTTATTAAAGCACTATACAATCTCCGTTCTTTTGTATCATCTCTAGTTATAGCTCATTGACCAAATGACAACCTTCAATGTTAAGGGACAAGAAGAATCAAGGGGTAGGCAACGTTCAGTTCAAATGACAGAGGTATAGGCGTAGGGAGAAAATCCCATTGTAAGCATAATTGTGCTAATGATTACCTCAAGCTAAGCACTGCCAGAAAAACAAGCCCAAGAAAGGGGCTGCATCCCTGCCCCGCTACAGACAGTGGATCAAGACTAAGCAGGAGTTGGTTGGGATTGAAAAACTAGGCAGGAAGATCAAGAAGCCTCGTAGCCCGTTCTAGATTTTAGTTTTAAGCTTCTCTTATTTACACAAGCAAACCACCTCTGTTCCACTCAATTACTTATTAGCTTTGTTTGCAAAGTCAAACCAATCCCAGTCTTTAACAGTCTGACAGTCCCCAATATATCCCTGCCAAAGGCTTCTTTTTCCAATCATTTCCTACAAGGTATTTACGAATCATTTCAAATCTGGCAATAGGATTTTTACCAATATCAAGGACATCTTTCATATCTCATTCTATCTCTCAATATATCCAAGACAAAGGCGAATAGAAGATTAAATCTTGTAAACTACAGATATCAGCCATGATTGGCTTTCTCTTCACCTAGCTCACTTGACAAAGACCGCATCAAATATCATGAGCCATGAAGATATTCTTCAACATAAGAAAAAGTGCAAACATTCTATTGCTCTCACTTGTGCCAAATCAGCAATCCAGGTTGCATTGCATGTCAAATAACGTCATCCATATCCCAAATGATGACAAACCAGTGTAACATAGACAAGCTTATCTCAAGTTTGGATTTACATGAGAAATTTCCAGTCAAGATTGACATATCATGCTACAAGAGGAGCAATTTTTCAATTTCGACAAGTCATAATGACATAATAAAATGTGTTTTCAAGTCACTGATTTGGAAGAAGAATGCTTCTGGGGTTGTGACGAGTGTTTGAATTTCGGAGACCAAAACAGTTTGGTGATTTGTATCCTAGAAAGGAAAACATGGTGTTGGATGTAGCACTCTACTTAAACCACAGATGTTCAACAACCATGGATGCTGATCGGCTTCAGAGGTCCCTTGCAGCAGCTGTATACGATGACGCCGCAAAAGATAATGGGCAAGCCAAAAAATTGCTAAGAAAGAAATAATGCCATATTTCTTCGGTTGTTGAACCATGAAGCATGGCTCAGTTGCTTAAGTCATACAAAATCGATATTGAGGAAATCAATCAACCACAAGCCACTGAAAGTGTCTACCAGGTTGCACAAGAGCACAACCTCAGAAACTGTTAAAATCTAAGCAGGCCTGAACAAATTCTAGGGAGATCTGATGATAAGCTGGATCTTATTAATATAATGCAGAATTGCTTTTAGGAGCTGCTGGGTCTTTCTGTTGCTCGTTATAAATCAAGGCTGCACATAATTGTTTGGCTCCTTCTCTGTGATTGTTTACTTGCTGTTTCATCGGTGTCTGTACTGCTAATTCCATTATTGTTAAATAAAAGTTCCTTTACATTCGGGAAAAAATAAAGATAAGATATTAGACAACAAAAACCACTAGTAGACAATTATTCTGTGAGGGAGAGCCGGGAGTTGAAGGACTATCTTATTTTCAAAAAGGTCCCAAGGCATTGACAAAATTAACAGTGATGCAAAAGTCAACTAACCAACCCACTAATGAATGAGGTGTCTAAGCTGTCATCCAATAATTGATATGTTTTTCTTCGAAGGCGTGACTGGGTATAGTCTTCTTGAACTTTCTTGTTCTGGGTGTACAATTCAAGTACTTTCTGGCTTCTGCACTCTAGATCTCAGACTTTCTTCTTCTTGCGGTCTCAGTCTCACCTAATTTAGGAGGACTACATTGAGAAGTCAAGGCAGCATAACGGAACATGCTGACATGGAGTATAGACAATACCCTCATAAGTACAAACACAAGCAGCTAATGCTGCCGAAATATAGCTTGTTTCATTATGTAACCTAATTGCAGCGCAAGATTCAAGGTTTGGCATCCATTATGTTGTTTAGGTTTGCACACAATGACACCAAGTAAGCTTAATAATAATGAAAGAAAAGATCAACAGAAAAAAGATATAATAATAAATAGCCACCTCCAGCAAATTAGGTTATTGCACAAGTCAGATCACCGTCTACCGAAATGCAAAACCTAGGCGATTATATCCAGTATACGTCAGCCGACTATGACCTGTTTTAAGAATTCAAGCAAACCAAAATTCTTAGAAGTTTCATTCTAGTATAAGCTGTACTTCTCAGCTTTCTTCTGCCCATCTGTCATTAACATGACTGCGGTAATCTTGCAAGCATTTCCCGTACAATTTTCTCCACTAAAGAATCCATCAAAGGTCACAACCCCAGAAGCATAAAAGATATTTGATAATGTGAAAAAATTTCCCGTATTTGAAAGACTGTCCACCTTATTGAGCACGACCGCGAGTCAATCTACCGGCTAAAAGGCATCACCTACAGTGCACACATGTGCCATCAACCAATGCCTATGTAACATGAATCCCAGGGGTCTCAGAAACAGAATGAATCCTTCAAAAAGATCATGAGGAACTCCCTACATCATGTCAACCTTGATTCAAAGTTCAAACTCACACCAATTGTGACGATATACCTTAATGCCTATCACAAGGCAGTAGCACCCACCTTAGGCAGGACAGGTCCCACGTGTATATACTATGAAGTCATGCTCGATAGTTTTAAATCCAGATACCATAGGTTAATGCTGAACAAAAAGTTAAATGTCTGAAAATAAATGGTACTTACAATGCCAAAATTTGAAGAACCAACATTTCCTGACCCAATTTCCTGTATAGAATAGCCTGCAAAAGTGGGAAAAAAATATCCATCCAGATTACTGGTCATGCAAATTTGAAATTGCACCAAAGAACTCATAAGCAAATTTGAAAGTCAGAACATTACTAGCCAAGAACTAAAAAGTAATAGCAAATGCCCCCATCTCCCCACCCCCTTCCAAAACCCACAAGAGTGAAATAAAAAAAGAGAGATGAAGAGAGAAAACATATCAAAGATCATGTAAGGTTCCATGATTATGCAAATAGCTCAATTTGTGACATCTAAATTTGGTCCAATCAGACACGCTCTTGCTCATTATGTAAGATTACCTTACAAAGGCAAAACTGAAACCAATAAAATTACCTTTTCCAGCCATAATTCTGAGCCTTCAATCAGCTCAAGCACCTCTTCAGCATCATACAGATCAGAAGAATGTAAAAATATTTGTAGTCTTTCTCTAACTTGATTCTCAGGCAATGGATTCCTTCTGATATTACAGCCATTTCCATCCATCGTGCTACTGTCATTAGCTGGCTGCATATATATCTCTGCTAGTAGAGATTCGAGAGCTGATTTGGCAAGGGAAATAGCATACAATGTATGCAATTGAGTATCACTAGAGTCTTGATCTTCAATCAGCCACTGTAGATATCTGCACCAAAAAAGCCCGTTTACGTAAAATTAATGGAGAGGACATTCTGAGGCACAAAGAAAGGCACATATCATTTGTCAGGAAGATAACTTCTCAAAAGAGCCCTCAAGTGAATTTGAGAAATTTGAAATGCTAAGAATCCGAGTAATGCAAAGTAGCTTAACAGACAGCCAGCAGTATTGTCCTTGATTGCATGTTCATAGTGTTCACATTGGCCACTCAATATGATGGGTATGTAGTAAGGTTTGTTAATATCATTCTATCAAGGTTTATAGAATAGATATTGAATGATATTAGATCAAATCTTGAATGAACTTTCTAGGTTTAGATACGAGTAGTAGAGATAAGGTTCAATTATTAAGTTTCCATTAATGGACATATTTCATAAGAAAAAGAAAGGTAAGATCCACTCGCTTTGTTAATTCTGAGACTTTTGTGCACGTTTAAGCCCAGCAGATTACATTCTTTATCGCTCTGCATGAGCTTTAACTTTAGCATGCGCATCTCACCTGGCACAGTGGAAAGCCACATCCTAAAGTTTCCTCTTTACTAAATTTATTTTAAATCATGTCTTGTTTTGAGATAAAGCATTTCAAACGTGACCTACCCAATCTAGGAGCTTAGACAAATTATAGAAAAGTTGACTTGAATTGCGCTTCTCCTCCTCTTCGGTCATCGAGTAAAATTACCTTGATAGTCGAGGTCAATACAGATTTGAACATTCACAACATGTTTCTATATTTTATAAAGGTAGTTTATCTTTGTAACTTTTAAAATCTTTTGATGAGATGCAGCTAGGGATTAAACAGAGTATCTAAGAAAATTGACTCACTTGGTGAAATGATGACTGTACTCCACCAAGTTAACGAGGTATGATGCTGGGAGGGGAAAAAGAGCTCCGCTTCTTACAGTTGGTTTGAAACATGAAACTTGAATTTTAAAAGACACTGTCTATGTAACTCGGACTTGGAGATACCAATGCGATAAATACGTGATCCAAGGGTCTGATCCTTCAACAAAAAAAATTCAAGATATGGGGGCTTGGATCAACGGGTACTGGGACTCGATTATAGGATATGTGGCTTTGACAAGAAAGACAAAACTTAAAATTTCGTCCTTCGTCTTCCTTTCTGTCGCGGAAAAAAATGATTTGAATTAGGGTTCTCTAGTTAGTTGGATAGGCCATCAGGGACATGCAAACGAATCCAAGGATTGTATTATTCCGGAAATTGCTGACATGACTCAGTGTTATTGTCATATCCTGTGGACACGAGATACAACACGCCCTGGCCGTGCCCGACTATCCTAGGACATTATCACATTTCTCGTAATAGATCTTCGACTAAATGTAATTGTCTTTTGTCATTCGTAAAATATCCATGACAGGCTCATAACTAAAAAGAGAATAATAGAGCAACAACTCTTTGTTGTCGTTTCTCCAGCATATCTTAATTTCAGGGGATTCCGATGAATAAGCAGTCCAAGAAAACAAATGTAAATGTCGTTCATATTCTAGCATCCAAGTGACTACAGCATGCACTATTGAGAGAATTGTTTCAGCAGTAAACAAGATAGTGAAACCCTGAAGTCTAATTTGTACACACAAAGATTTCTATACGTATCATTTCGCAAGCGAAATTAGGAATTAACAATGCAACATCACAGAGAGGCCACAATACCTTTGAAGGATCTCGACCTTTCTTGGATCTATAGCAGCAATGACATTTTCTGATGCAAAGAAACCAATATAGAAAGCATTAGTAACCACATTGTCCAACCATAAAAAGTCTGTCAACTTACAGGTTTTACTTCACATACTTTATCTATTACATGGGAGATATTTCATAATGTAATTGATCCAACATAAAAAATTTAAAGAACAAAAAGGAAACAAAGAGGAAAACAAAGTTAACATGACCGATGAACAAAGATGCAATTATATATTATTCAAATATAGAAGAAAATGTGCGCTGTGCAAAAGCAAACCAACCCCAAAAAAAGGCCCAGAAAATGTGCGCTGTGCAAAAACAAACATGAAATTTTTTATCCTCATCTGGGGTAGCCTATTACTCAATTAGAGAGATGGTTAATTATAATCATTATTTTCAAGCAACCTTCCACGCCGCATTGTTCCGAAGTCATCTTGCAGCAAACAAATATGACCATCTTACCAATGCTATGTTCCTTAAACACTAACCATGCCTATGATCTGGAATAACATCGAAAAGTAGAAGCTGGTTGTAGCGCATCCTTCATCTACTCACCAGCATCATACCGATTTTCTTCCTTCTGATAATATGGTTGTTTTGCTAGCCTCCTATGACCCCACATTTGCAAATGTGTTTTTCACTTGAAGTGTAGTGACATGTCCAACCCGATCACTTCGACTAACGATAGCCTTGCTCAAAGCCTCATAATGTAAGCCATGACCACAGCTAATAGAACCAGGGTTGGTATTACAAGACTTAACTAGTTTTCATGTTAATGACATTTAAAACTAGAATAAGTAATCTCTTAGTATGCATGAGTCTTTTTTAAACTAAACAAGGATTAAAGTGATGGAAGTAATGTGCAATGTAATACTCAATAGTTTAGTTTCAATGAAAATGGATATACTAATCCTGAAATTTTATAGCATAAATGTTATTTGTATAAATTATGCACTTCTACTTTTCAATTTTTGCGCCTCACTTCGATAAGGCAAGCGTCTGAGCCTAGCCTGAGGCTTCAAAGACCCTATTGCCTTGGTACACCTCAAGCATTTTTAAACCCCTTTTTATATGCTGATCCTCGCTCTAGCATTTTATCCTCCTGAACTGAACATTGTGGCTGTTTTTCTTCTTGATAAATGCCCTAACTCAACGAGATGGTAGAACAAGTTTGAGCGGTCTAATAGCCTTCTGATTCTTACATGTGTACAAAAGAGAACAGCATGCTTGCCCCATTCAGGAAGCCATAGGTGTAGATATAATCATCTGGTGACATTTCTTGTCCCTTCTAGAAATGGAGACAAAGCTGCCACGGGACCTTCCTGGAAACCAGATCAAAGGTTTTTCCCTTCTAGTGCACAGATACGGGACAAGAACGTCTCATCAGATGAGTTTGGATAAGAGAACAAGAAGAGAGATAGAGAAGACTTCAAGGGAGGAATTGAGGAGAGAGTCATAACAAAAAATATCTGAACTGGAGATAATATCTCCGACACACCCGATACCACAACAAGATGCCCGTATAAGACAATCCCAGAAAAAAACATCCTTGGAGAGATGAATCAGGACTCTCTAACACTGACTGGAATAAAAGGAGAAAATCCTGGCAAGAGTCCACCAGTAGGAAAAGGTGCTGGGAAACGGTATCTTGGCAGCAAAGTACCCGGAAGAGTCCACCAATAGGAAAAGTGCTGATCTTCGCCAATTGCAGGAAGCAATGACAAAACAATTCCACAAACCCCAGTGAGCTATTCGTCAAAAATCAGTGTCAAAATTCGTACAGGAGAACTCTTTGGTACTGATCAAGAATTCATGCATGGAAAAAATATCCAGGGAACTCAGGATCTACTGGCAATTTGCATAGCAATTCCAAACTCGTCTACGTGTCTTTGCCCTTAAAGAGCTCATGTAGTCAGTGTGAGTATTTTTTCTTTACAAGTGAAGAGCATGAGTGTGCAAGTACTTAACAGATATAAAAACCAATCACTTGATGAAAGAACGGGCAGAAAAGCAACTAAAGTTCACGAAGATTTCAGACAAGCTTATTCATATTGGCACAAATTATTAGCCGAAAAGAAGCAGATATTGGTGAATTCACAAGTACCTACCAGGTGGAAGTGGACTGGTTCTTTTTTCTGACGTTAAGACCCGAACAGCAAGTTCCTCGCTGATTTCTGAAATCTAGAAAAAAGTCAATTATGTCAGGGCACCGAGCTTCTAGTAACCAGTTCAATTTTAACAAGCATCACATACCCATCCAAAATGCTGTAGAATTAACTCCTCGTCAGCAGACTCCTCAAGAATTTTAGATGCTTCAATAGCTGCAGTTTCCTTGCTGAAAGGCGGTAGTGGATGTGTATCATTCGAGTTGTGTGTTTCAGCAGTGTCTAATTCCAAGTCTGATGGACAATTCCTGGCTAAAACACGCCATATAGCTAAAGCTTTCGAACTTATTCCTTTATTCGCATAAAGGAAAGCAAGAGTTCTCAAATGCCCAGACTCTTCTAGCAAAGTTTCCAACTCCTCCTGCACTGAACATGCAAGTAGTATAATCATTTTTCAAGCAGGTTTCTCAAGAAACCGAAGTACTTTGGCCAAGTACCCAGGCTACCAATTAAACTCTCATGGATAATTAGATTACAATTACACAGTAGCCAATAAAAAACATTTACGCTCTTTCTAACAAAATAAAACTGATGGATAAGTCTCCTAAACAACTAATGCTAATGAGCCTGTAAGATTTCTAATTATTTTTGAAAACAAGGAAGCCTCCCCTAAGACCACAACTCTCATAATAAATATTAGTATTCCAATCCTCTTTCTCTATTCCGATTTTTCCTCCTATTTGGACTACAAGAGATATTTCTGCCTTGAAAAGACTAGACTCATATACAGCCACAAGAAAGCCTTGGACACACTCATCAGCTTCTTAGTACCAAAAATGCACCTCCCGATTCTTGTGGAAGTTGTATACCCACAGAGAGCTGTTAAAAAAACCAGCACCCTTAAATCCCTCACTCGGCAGTCCTCTGAAGTAGAGTTCATGTTCATGGTAATTTCTGTAGTCTGCTTTGTCGGAACTGATTCATCCGGTTCTCCAAAAAATTACATTTTCTTGCAAATCACTTGGAGTCCACAGCTGACTTAGCAGTGTCGGTTACGTATCAGGTAACTGAGGATCCGACACTTGTCATTGTCTTAAGGCATGGATCGTAGTACAAAACACGGGTCCGACCCTCCATTTTGCAATCGTACACTTCATAATGAAGAGAAGAACAACGAGATAAGGGGAAAAAACAAGATCTTTAGAAAAAATTTCTATGAATCATCAATAAAACAAATTTACTCATTTGAGATTGGAATGATTACTATTAATTGTTTAACCAACAAAGAAAACAATTTAAAAGTTGTCGGATCCCCGCACCCGTGTCCAAACTTAGGACAGTCCATAAATTTTACAAATGGCGGGTCGGACAAGGGAATCTGTGTCAGTGTCCGGCCTTTTGTTATGAGTCCAGGTAACTTAGATTACCAGAAAATTGACAAAACGTGTTGCGTTTAGGTGATTTGATAATGCATTTAGCGTCTAATGTTATCGAGTCCTCCACCATAACCCCATACTTACAGAAAGTGGCCGTGTAAGTTTTATCTGAATCTTACCCAGCAACCAACCTACCAAACCACTGTTCTCGCTGCATAGACTGAAGTATCTCGACGATCCACCTTGTCATGGTCTCTGTGATGACCATATGACACCTTTCTTTCAACCCCTCACATCAATAGTAATAAATCTACCGCTACAAACTTTCTCGAAGAGCAAATCAAAGTTTTTCCCGATTTATATGGTGATGGGTCTGGAGGAACACATAACCTAGAAGGTGAGCAATGAGAGAGGAGAGGAAAAAGAAGAGAGAGCTCATTGTGGGACACTTGGGATATGTTTTCTTCATGGCACAGTAAAGCGAGAAATCAGCATGCACTTTAAAAGTTCTGATGCTCCAAAATACATAAGAATGGAGCACAATAGCTGATGTGGTGAAATGGTGCTGCATTAATTTATGATCAGCTCATAAGACCATCAGAAAGAAGTTGCAGATAAGAACTTGGAAGCGAAAAAATGGCCAGATGCATCAGAAGTTCTCAGCTTGGCAAGCAACTCAGGGTTAGAAAAGGCTTGGTCTGGAAGGAGGAAACAAGTGAAGAACTTCCCAGGCTAAACTTTTGAACATTTTGAGAGTAAGTTCCAGTGACTATCATTCCTTGTTTTCTTCCTTAGCTCAGCTGTTTTTCCTTCATTGTTCGCGAAGGAAAATTGTACCTATTTACTCCTAGAACACTGTTATCTGACCTATACCCCATTACAGCAAAACCCAAGTTCAAACGACATTACATTATAATTCTCAATAAGAAGAAAACTTAAATTACAACGAAAAAGAATACGTACTACAACACAGTTATTTTCAGAAGATGCGAGCTTCTCCATGTCTTCATTGCAATTCAAGGATCTAAAAAGGTACATTAGAAGCGTGTCAACTCCTTCCTTCACTGCTTGATTATGATCTTTATTCCGAGTAGCCTGAAGGTATCTGGAGCAGATGCAAAACAGGCATAACTACACCAAGAATTATAAAGAACCATTGCATTAAAATAAAACTTGTTCCAGACGTTTTCCACAGAACTTACTCCTGTAGCTCCACTACAAATATATTGTGCATGAGGACGCATGTTCATAACAGCTTTAAGTGGACGGTTATACGAGAATTTACATACTTTTCAGTTGAAAGCATGTTCATAAATAGCTTTTAAGTGAAGGGTGGGACGAGAATTCACTTTTACCTTCCGTTCAAAATGCTTGACCAAACAGACTAAGATGTAGAAAAGCAGAAAAGGCCTACAGCAATCACTATCAGTGGACCACTATAACGATCAGAGATTAGTTATGTACGGCATTCATTTGAATCAGACAAAAATTTAGAGGAGGAAAATCACTATTAGAAGAGAAAGGAAAGCATAGTTAGAAAAGAATATGGAATGTCAAAAAAAAAAAAAAAAAAAAAAAAAGGGAAGGGAATACTAATTCAGTGAACCTGCAAGTGGGCTTTTTATTTCTTACTAGGAAAGGAGAATTATTCATCAACCATTACGTGGTACACTCTTCCACTTCAAGAGAAAATTCCTTTCATATTAATCCGCTTACCATCTAATTAGAAGTAATTCAGGATAAAAAATACCATATGACAAGGGAAACATACACAATAAGACAAGCAAAAACCACCATGATTCTACTGGCAAAGAATCTCACCTGATAATGTTTCTAAAAGCAGACTCCAAAAGATCAGCTCTGCATGGTGGATTCAAAATAAATTGGTTGTCTATAGAAGTTTCAACACCTGCTTTCTTCAAAATAATTGCTCTTTGTATTGCCGATAACCCATCTTCCACAACATCCTCGATGTGTGCTGGGGGTGGATGCAAACCCCAATACCTGTTTCTGGGAACCTGCGAGTTTATATTTTCAAAAACTTAAGTTACCATCATCAGTAAACGCTTTACGGTAAGAAGTAAATATAAATTTACCAAGCAACAGAGGAAAATATTATGCACATAGCTTGTGATTTGAGGTAAAATGTTCACAACAGGGCTTGTACTAAGTGTTTAAAAAGGTTAGATGCACAGGTTCACGAGTTCATCGGTACATATGCATGGTGCAGATTTCGCCATATATCTAGGCAAAAGGCATGATCTTTCACAAGGATCCTACTCCGGATATATAGGTAATTACGTAGAGCCTTGAACAGCTACCACAAAGTTGACACTCCTATACATACTTGAGTGAGTCTAAGTACAGTGCTCTATAAAGGTGCCTTTATATGCACGGACTGATCTTGAGTTTCAGTTGGGAAGAACCCTATATGGTTATGCCATAAGGAAAAACTCTCCCCAACTGAAAATTCTGTGTTTTCCAAGTCTAGTATAATGTCTATGATTCATTCCAGAAAGATAATTAATTAGCAAGTAGAAAAACAAATATGAGCTCAATCACATGCTTCGCAAGGTCCCAGACATTTTTTGACAAAATGTTAAAAAAAAAAAAAAAGCATCACATAAAGCTGCTTGCTCCTTTATATCATAACCTTCTCAAAGAGACTCAAATAGAAGGTAAAAGAAAACAAAAAAGATCAGTAAAAGAGGCTAGGGGCTAGAGGGTTACGCCAACTCTCCCCCCCCCCCCCCCCCCCCCCCCCCCCCTTCCTTTCTCTCCCTTTCCTACCCTCTCTCTGCCCCCAGTCATAACAGCCTAACACCCTGGTGGTAAGATAAATCACACACTGCTTCTAAATATGGTAAAAAAAAAAAAAACACCAAGAGCATGCGACCTGTGTGCAAAACAAAGGACAAGATCAAGACCAGCACGGCAGCACATCATCATAAAAACCGCATATCCTCTAATCCAAAAAACAGCATTCATCCACAAAATCAGACAAAGGCAGATGCCACTCCAGTACTTTGCACCAAGCCACCAAACATAAAAGCCTCAGTGAAGAAAGCAAAATAAGTCTTTGTGTGAAGAAGCATTCCACTCCAAGATCAGATTGTACCTCTGTTTCCAAGTCCACATAACGAACCAGTTTTCTCACTCAAGTGCTTTAGACTTCATTCTTCTTCACCAAAGCCACTATAACATCTTTGTCCTTAAGGCGCTGACACCAACACATTTCGAACATAAAAGAAAAAGAGTGCCAGAACGAAATAACCCAAGTACACAGAACAGGATGTAACCAACTGTTGCTTCATCCTCTTCACATAAGCTACCACAGGCTTAAAATTAAATTCCTTATCTAAAACACATCTTCTATAAGAGACTAAAACACATCCTCTGCAAGAGATTTTTCTTTGGCTACTGCCTAAACAAAGCCTGAACCTCCCAATTGCCTTAGATGGGATATCTGGTCAATGATTTGATTCAAGTTACGATAGCTGTTGTAATGAAATGAATTCTTTTTTAACAAAAAGGAAATCAATGTATCATCAGGTTTACTCCATCTGTCTAGAAGAAAAACTAGATGAGTTAAGAGAACTTAAAAAAATCAGCAATATGTCCCAATACTTTTGACTGTCACTCCAGAACACGTTAAAAGAAACTATCCTAAAAGAGACTCCCAAATTGCAACTTGAAAGGTTCTCAACCTCAGACCATAATAGAGCCAAAACAGCACCCTAGAATCACTCTTCACCCTCAAACTCATAAGAGGCTGAGAAAGATAGACAGGAAAAACTATATTTCAAAATATCAGTGACAGGAGAGAGTAAACCTCTTGACCCCACCATCAAAACCTTCCAAACACATTCTTCCACTTCATACATATTTCCATAAACACCTCTTTATGATTAAGGAACCCAGAAAGCCACTTTACCTTAAGACTTCATTTCGAATTTTTTTATTTTTTGATAGGGAATAATGTGTACATAAATGAGACTTCATTCACACTAAGGAATGTCTCGTGACAATACCATTACACATGCACCACCACCCCCCCCCCCCAACCTAATTGGGCATGACAAACTTCACAATTACTTTTACAGAGCCATTGCTCGTCCACAAAAGTCAAAATTTTCTACGATAGGCAACCCTTATCCAACACAAGCTAGTATTGTGCATATGAACGATACATGTATTGGTAACCAGACAAGCGCTTAAACAAAGTTGACCTATCTTTTAAGACAATAGCTTACCCCCCCCCCCCCGCCCCTTCTCTCTCTCTTCTATGAGTCTTCGTTGAACCTCTCACTGGGAACCCACAAGCTTAAACGACTGCAGAGTTCCCTATAATAGTTGCCAAAGCAAGGAAAATTTATCCAGCCATCTGACAAAAGCATACATGGAGATCAAGTACAGCAATTGGAACACCTCTAAGGGAAGCTAGAAACACAACTCATTCCCATGTAAAGTTTAAGGTGAAGAAGTTTCCCAAAAATAACCAGAACTGCGCTCAAGCCAAATACACCAGAATATCACTAGCATTGCACACTTCCACAACCATTTTCTTTCTTTCCATGTACGTGAAACCAAAAATCTAGTACAAAGAAACTCCATGAGAGAACCAGGACACACCCATTGTTCTTCACTTATACCAAACGATCTGAACCAAAAGACATTCAGACTAAGAGCAATGTCAGACCCACGTCTCCACTAACTATCATTAGTATTGCTTCTTCCCAACATCATTGTCCAATAATAGGCGCGGACTTTGAGAGGAACTTTAGCTTTCCAAATCCCATTAACAGCCAAGCTAAGAGGAGAAAACACATGACTCGTCACAATCCCTAAGAAAGATTTGCTCCTAAAGCACTAGAAGAATCAGGCTTCATACACGAACATGAGGATGCTCTGACAACTCAATGGTATTCAAAATAGCAACCATCGCAGTAAGCTCCTCCATCTCCCAATCATGAGCAGACCTTTGCAAGTAAAGATTCCACAAATTCCCCTCATATCCAGGCGCAAATCATCGCATTATGAAGAGTAGAAAGCCTATACATGTGAGGAAATAAACTTCTTAAACACACCTCATCTTTCCACAAATCTTCTAAGAATCTGACCATATCCCCGCTTCCCACCTTATAAGTAATAGAGGCAACAAACGCCCCGAAATCTTGGAAATGAATTCCCCTGGAGAAGCATGAGTGCTAGAGGTCCCTGAAAATGAGTCCCAACTGTTACTATGAAGACCATATTTGCTCCTAATTATTTGACGCCGCGAAGAAGAAAGGCTCCAAGGGAAAACACCACAACCACAAACCAAACAAAGCCATATTTTTATTCACCATACGTCCGCATCTGAAACCACTTTCAGATTTTGGCCTACACACAACATCACAGCTAATAAGGTGCTCCCCCTTACTGTCAACCGTACCACACCAAAGAAAATATAGCAAAATCTTCTCAATTCGGTTGGCCATCCCTGCGTGGAGTTTAAAAAGTAATAAATAGTATAGAGCCAAAGAAGAGTGGCAATAACTAATCGAGGTAATTCTCCCTCAGAGGAAAAGGTAAGCCTCCTTTCACGCATCTAAGCTTTTGGACACTTGAGTAACAAGTGGCTCCAAAAGTGTTAGAAAGTGGTTTCCCTCTAAGAGTGTGTTTGGATGGGAGGAATGGGAGGGAAAGGGAGGGGTGGGGGAAGGAAGGTTGCAAAATCCTTCATTTGAATAACAATGGAGGTGCGTGGGGGAGGGGAGGGAATTGGGGGGTTCCAATTTCCCTCCTCAGAAAACAAACCAATTCCCCTTTAATTTGGAGAGATTTGAAAGGATTTCTCTCTTCTTCCCTTCCAAATACCCACCTTCCCCATGAATTCTCTCTCCGCTTCCTCCTCCCCTTCCCCTTCCCTCCTATTCCCTTCTAATCAAAATGGTGAGCTTTTCTCTCTCCTCCAATCACCTTCCTTCCTTCCCCTTCCCTCTTCTTCCCTTCCCTCCCCTCCCTTTCCCTCTGTTTTGCTTATCCAAACACACTATAAAGGCATATAAATAAGCTGGCACCCAACCACACCAGCAAACTTCTAACTAGTGCTGCTCCACTTTTTCCGAGCTAGACCGATATTTCGGATACCGAATTTCCGCATGCAATCATTGTTCTAGCCTTCTAGGTCAAAAGCTTCCCAAGTTGTCTGGCGAAGGGAGGTGTTGATGCTTTACCAAGTGACATTCATCGAAAGCAATAAAGATCTGGACATTTAATATTCAAGAGGAGCTCATGAGTTTCCTACATCCCAATAGCCCTGTAAATAAGGTGTGACATAAACCTACTCTTGCGAGAACTAGGAGGAAAAAAAAACCTGTCTCCTAGTTGGATTACATACTGCAAAATTTTAAGGTGATTAACTAACCAACTAGGACAGCAGTCCATCAGTATTTAATAAATCAAACAAAAAAAAATCTTAGTAGAAAACAACTCAGGGTACATGGTCGGGTCTAAGATCCCCCACTGAAGCTTCCTACTTCCCTTTTTCATGCAAATATGATACCAACTTCCATACTGACATAGTAACTGAACCAAATACAGACAGGTTCCGTACTTTCCCAGTTCCATCCTATTAAGAAAACATAAGCAAGAGCCCATCCCCATAAATTTTCATTCATTCCAAACCAAGACTAAGGTCACTGCTTGAAAAGATTTTAAGCCCAACTCAAAGCACATTCGCTATCGGTTCTGGACAACTTGTAACGTGCTTATCTCATTTGTTTTTAAGCAAAGTATGAGTACGACCAATGTTGAAAATCTAACATCCCAGTGTTTCGCCAACCTTGCAAATCATGTTTCGCATAAAAGATATGGCTTTTCAAAATTGACTCGATGAAAACAATTGAGCTGGATTCTGGATATAATTTGTGTTGCTCCCGAACCATGTTCTTATTGCCACCATCACTGAAGGCGATACTACCCTCAACTTTCCAGTAAGGCCTGATATTTGTTTCAATGCCAGATGCAACGTGAGCTGGCAGTTTATTCAGAATGCATGCACTCAATTCAGGTGATATATTGCCAGAATTATAATAGTTTATTTTCTAAATAGTTGCAATTTATGCTACCAAGGTAGAAGAACCAAGAGTAAAGCACAAAACCAATAACTGCAAAATTTATGTTAAGTCACATTAACTGCAGCTTCATGACCATTCAACCATTCTAAAGAAAGACACAGACACTGAGAATATGTTACCAGAAGAGACCATCGGTTAGGATCTCGAATAACAAAGGGAAATATCTCAGATGGCTGCATGGCCTCTGATAGTAAGAAATGATCAACAGCTTCTTCAAAATGTAAGTCAAACAGCAAAAGGAACCCCACTTGAGCATGGGCAGAAGACAGCATTTCTTTCGACATGTTACCATCAGCTTCAAACTCCTCTACTAAGGAGATCGCTTCCTTGAAATTCTTCTTTCTTAACACGTCTCTGATTTGTTCCTCAGAGGGTATCATATGGTAACAAAATACCTGCCAAATAACATAGAAAGAGAACCAAAAAGGAGCAATAAGATAGTCAGCTTCAAGTGGTAACTACTGTATTAGCGACCATTCAAACACAAACATGAGGTAAACGCATATGCAATAGGCATAGAAGGACTCATGAGGATTCAACCCGAAAGCAAACATAACTTCAAGGAGACCAAAAGATTTCAAATCATAATTCATTAATTTTGTGATTTTTGGCAGAAGCAACAATTGTTCCTGTTGACCAGAATTCATATTCAAGCAGAAGGAAAACACTGAGGAAGGGTTAGGAAAGAAGCTGCAACAATCGTTCCTGTTGACCAGATGTTTTCCTGTGAAGTGTAGTTTTAATAGCAAGTCAGTCGACCATAGATTGTCTTAGCAGGTATGTCATTCTGCAATCTCTAGCAATGGAGTACTCTCTCACTTTCTGACAAAGACGTTCACCAGCGACAATTATAGAGAGCACCTAATGTTGTGATCATACTAACAAAGTCAAGAAGTAAACAATATAAGTTTCAGGTACAACACATAGCCACATCCTCAGACTTATTTAAATTTAAAAATAATAAATAACACCATCGAAGTAGACCTAGGGGAGTCATGGATATTGAAATTGGCCTAGCAATATCAATTATCATACTATACGCCCCTTGTACGATACATCATGCACCATCCAATATCGAAAGACATTCACAAAAAAAATTAAAATCATTTACATAATAATAAATCATAACATACATTATCTAATTTACATATTCACCAACCATAACGTCCATATTAACCAACTATAGAGTAAATATTCACCAAGTAATATAATTTACATCTTTACCAACTATAGCATACACATTCACCAATTATATATATAAATTCATCCTGGTGCATGGAGTATCATGCTAGGGGTGGGCTGTAGGATATAATTAGCTCACTAGTATACCTTAGACGATGCAGCAACTGCGACAAAACTTCCATCCCCATCCTCCTCATCAGCGACAAAACAACGGCTCCCTCCCACGCTTGCCCCAAGAGAAAGCGCTTGGACGCAAGCACCCGATTTCTTATGATACAATTCCACCTTCCCATCCCTAGCAACAACCACATATGCATACAACTCAGCAACAGAATCCGGAGCTCGACTAAAAACCAAACTCCCACCAACAGGCTGTCCATAACCATCCACAACAATCCCGGCATTATCAACCAGCAAAAGCACCTTCTTATCCCTCGACAACAGCTTAAGACACGGTCTCACCGCCCTATCAGGAAGCGAAAATATCAAACTAATCTGCCCCGTAACACAGGACATCAATTTATACCCATCACTCGTCCCCAAAACAATCGAATCATCCAGCCACACCATCGCCTTCACCCCCTCCACACCCAGCATTTCCTTCAACACCGCCATTTCCCCATCCCTACCACTCAACTCCACAATCACCACTTTCTTCCCCATCGCCACCGCGAAAACACACCCGCCACCCCCATCCCCATCACAACTCGATTCAAATTCCTTAAAATTCCTTACCCCATTCGACCGAACCCCACCCCCAAACCTCTTCCTTATCCAACTCTCTCCCCCGGCCCCGCCCTCATCAACACCAAAACTCGTACCACTCCCAACCTCAGAATTACTAAACCTCCTCCTGGCAACAACACTAACCCCTCTAAAATTACCCACCCTTTTACCAACTTGAACTAACTCCAAGTCAAGTAAATACAAAAACCCGCCCGAAACGACTAAAACACTACCAATATTTGGAACAAGGTGTATAGAGTCAATAGAGTGGGGCCCAATTGGTATATGTTTTTTTGTTGGCGAGGCGGGGGGATCGGGGTCAAGGGGGAGTAAGTGGAGAGTGCCGGTATCGGTACCGGCGTAAATTGCGAGGTGTGAGATGGAGAGGGAGGTGACGGTGGTGTGGTTTGGGAGGTCAAAGTGGTGGGAGAGAGGTTGGAGAACTGTTCTTGTTGGTGGGTCCACTTTGGTTGACCACATTTTGGAGTCAACTTCGGAGTTTTTTGAGGTGGTACAAGGGTGGACTCTCCTGGTCTATGAAGCGGAACAGAGAGAGAGAGAGAAAAGGGGGCCAACTAGAGGTGGCAATCGGGCCGTTCGGTTACAGGTCGGGTTTTCTGAATCGGGTTGATTCGGTTTTGGGTTGTCAGTCATAATAGGCGTTTGGGTCGAGTCCGTTTCAGTTTGGGTAAATATCGGTTCAGGTTATGTTTTTTTTTTTTTTATGAAATTGTAATGTTGAGTCGTAAATATTTTGTTTTATTTCTTTGTTTGGAGGCTCTAATACAAAATCGATTACTATGACTTTAAATTTGACCAAAATTGGAATATATTAGTTTATTTTGGATTATGATATAGTATATTTGAGTAAGATTTCGATTTGAATTGGTTTTTGGGTCAATTCGGTTCGGTTTCGGTTTGGTTTGAGTTTCATATTTTTCGAGGTCTTATCGGTTTTCAGTTATACATCGGGTCGGTTCGTTTCGGTTTTAAATTAGGTTTTGGCGGTTTTGGGCAGTTTATTTTTTCGGGCTGTTCGATTTAGTTTTCTTGGGTCGGTTCAGTTTTGCCAACTTAGGGGGTTTCAAGTTTTTTTTATTAGACACTGCAGCATGAGCTCTAACCCTCACTCATCCCACAAGTTGCAACCATGCTATATCATGAAACAACCAAAGGACAACTCGTGACAAGAAGAGCAAAACTCAAAAACTTGGTTGTTTTCTACAATTCAGGCAACTTGTCCGGTTTGCAGCTCCTTCATTTGTGGTTCAAATCCTGACTACTATGGCTTATTTGACAGACCAGGAAGTCTAGTACTTTGCATAGAGGAGCAATGCAGACAATTGTGATATACTTGCCATGCATAACAACTTTGATCTACTTTGCACAAAAGAGCAATGTAGAATAGTTTTGACAATACAGGATCCAGGTTGATCCAAGATTTATGGACCAGAAAGACTTCTACACCAGAAAGTGTTCTCCATCAGAAAAAGTTCTACACCAGAAAGTGTTATGTACCAGAGAGACCTTGACCAGAGAGGTCTGGACCAGAGAGAAGTCTGGACCAGAGAGAGACCTCGACCAGAGAGAGACCTAGACCAGAGAATCGACCATACCAGAATCTTGATAGTGACGCGCAAAACATGACATGGTGCAACAACTTATTTTCGTGTGATACGTGGTCCCTTTAGTCTCATTCCTCTTATGACATATTAAGGAAAGGTAGAGGATGTCACATGTTGTGTGGACAGCAGAGTTGCTCAGAGATCCGTCAGAAAAGCTGGTCCTAGTACAAGCAGGACCAAAAGTCACTATCTCTGATTGTGACCTTGTCTGTACTTTCTGTTGGTTGTTGTGGACTGCATTTATGGCTGCCAGGACCACCTCATTTTGGACGACCACATGCCTTGGAGAGCAAGGAGAATACCACAAAAGAGGAGAGCCAACTACCTCACACATTTACGTTTTGTTTTACATTTCTAGTTGTAACCTTTTCTTTTACTACTAGTTTGTCTTGTTGTTAGATGTGATTATAGCCGTTGGATGGAGGATGCTGTAGGACATATCCTTAGGGTTTTAGGACATGGTTCCTTGCTATATAAGGACCTCTCATCACTTGTAAAAATCAGATTATGTTGAATGAAAATTGATATGAGAGTTGCTTTTGTGCAAACTTCCTCTTGAGACCTTTGTGGCTCACCCCTTTGTTTATTCTTACCTGTGTGAGAGAGTAGCAAGGTTGTTCTACCTGTGTGGGAATGAAAATTAGTTAGCGTCTTTTCTAAGTTAATTCTTGAGTGAACTTGTGGAGTAGCTTCCATATCTTTACATTTTCAGTCTGTTTTGCTTCGTTTTACAACCAGATACACAAGTAATACGAAAAGATTTCACCTTTGTTTTACTCCTTGTTTTATATAACTCAAAGTCATCTTTTTAGCATGGTTAGGTTTTGTTTTGAGTGATTAAAGTTTTGAACTTTTTCTTTCAAAAGTTTTGAAGTTGTTAAGTTGTTCTTCTTATAGCATTTCTTGGGCAAAGTTTACTCCTTTTTTCTGTTCTGTTCTCTGTTTTTGTTTTGTTCATGTTTTCAAAAACAAAAGTTCTTCTCTTGTTTGTAAAGATTTTCTGTTTTGTTTCCTTTTCTATTTTTCTGGAACCAAATTTTTCTTGTGTCTGTAAAAAAAATTCTGTTTTGTTCCAAAAGTTGCAGACTTTCTGCTTGTTAGTGTGCAGAAAATCTGAAATCTGACAGTGAGTTTTTGGACTGTTTTACAGTTATTTCTGGATCCTTGAATGTGTTAGACTATTTGAGAGTTAGTCCACAAAGAACCTGGCCTAAAACCTGTCTTACAACCTTAAACACAACCTTGCAAAGTTAGAGCCACATTGTAGGAGTTGTTTTATACTCGTGTGACATTTTTTGAACGTGAACTTGGATTTTCTCTTGCACGAGATGAGGCCAGATTTGCACTCTCACAGTTCCAGTAACAGGTCAGCACAGACATCACCTACTATGCAGAAAGAAGTTCATGGGTCTTATGGACTTTCACATGCTTGTTCTATTATGGACATATCATTGAGTTCTTCACCTGTCCATAGAGACAAAGGTATAACACTAAAACCTCCTTTGTTTCATGGAATTGACACCATTGAGTTTAGTATTTGGTTATTTGCTATTGAAAGCCTCTTTGAGTATGGGAACTTTTCTGATAAAAGCATGTTTGAAGTGGCTTTATCTTGTTTAAAAGGATATGCTCTATGTTGGTTTGCAAGACTAGAGTTTGTTAGAGCAAGTAAGGGCAACAAAAAGATGTTCTCTTGGATTACTTTGAAGTGGCATTTGAGAAATCAGTTTCTTCTTAATGCTAACATAAAAAACATCTTCTTTTGTGACTCCACGGTGATTCTAGAACCCTGTTAAGAATGTATGTAATGAGTACCATATCGAGACTGAAATTTCAGAGGAAAGTCTTGTTGTTTGTAATGATTGTTCAGCTTTGGTCATCTCTGCAAATCAAGTTGATACTTTGCATTGTAATGTGTCTTGTCAAGACTTAGCTTAGGTGTCTAAGGATGAGAACCATACAAGACAATTTTCAGTCTTTGAAAATGATTACCATAGTGAGTCTAGTACATGTATAGACCATGTGTATGAGAATGAATGTCTAAAAGTTGGAATTTATGTATTGAAAGACAAGAGTCTTGTTCTAGACAAGGGTTATGTGTGTAGTTATGACTGATTATAGCACACCAAGTTGTATTTGTGCATCCTGTCTGGTGGAAGAGCACAGAGTAGAAGTTGCACAACTTTTACCACAGTTTCAGTCTGAACATGTTGGGACATTACTGGTCAAATGGCCTTATTTCCTTGGTGGAGAATTCTGCTTGTGATGTTTTCTCGAGCCTACAACCTGATATTCCTAAAGGAGTATCTTTGAGTGCTCTCATGTCCAGTATCATGCCTATCTCTATGCAGAGCAACCATCTTGTACAACCAGAATTTTAAACCAGACAACTGAGTTTGGTCGCAGAATTATCCTGATTCCTGCTGGTGAAAACTGTCCTTACTTGAAGCCCGCAAACCTGAGTTTTTCAACAACTCCATGTTATGCTATAAAGTGCATTGCAAATACAGTGCAACTCTGAGTTGGTCCAAAACAATCTAATCATCCAACCACACCATCGTCTTCACCCCCTCTACACCTAGCATTTCCTTCAACACCGCCATTTCCCTATCCATTCCACTCAACTCCACAATCACCACCTTCTTCCCCATCGCCACGCGAAAACACACCCGCCACCCCCATTACCCTCACTACTTGATTAAAATTCCTTACCCCATTAGACTTAACCCCGCCCCCAAACATCTTCCTTATCCAACTCTCGCCCCCAGGCCCGCCCTCATCAAGACCAAAGCTCGTACCATTCCCAACCTTCAGAATCACTAAACCTCCTCCTTGCAACAACACTAATCCCTCTAAAATTACTCAACCTTTTGGAAACCTTAACTAACTCCAATTCCATTAAATTCAAAAACCCGCCCGAAACGACTAAAACACTACCAATATGTGGAACAAGGTGTATAGAATCAATAGAGTGGGGGCTAATTGATGTATGTTTTTTTGTTGGCGAGGCGGAGGGATTGGGGTCAAGGGGGAGTAAATGGAGAGTGACGGTATCGGTACCGGCGTATATAGCGAGGTGTGAGATGGCGAGGGAAGTGATGGTGGTGTGGTTTGGGAGGTCAAATTGATGGAGAGGTCGGAGAACTGTTCGTGTTGGTGGGTCCGCTTTTGTTGACCACATTTTGGAGTCAACTTCAGAGTTTTTTGAGGTGGTACAAAGATGGACTCTCTTGGTCTATAAAGCGGAACAGAGAGAGAAGAGGGGGGCCAAGAGTAGGGGTGAAAGTTATTTGGACTAAGTCTAAAGTCCGAACCGATCCAAAGCGAATTGGCTGTTTGGTTTGGACTTTTCGGAGTTCG
>CAAKMY010031021.1:0-11270 GCA_901111285.1 Corrigiola litoralis | reverse complement strand
GAGATGGCAGGGAGTTGAAGAGAGTAATGGTGGGGATAGAAGGAGGTTGGGGGTTAATGGTGGGTAAGGACAAAATAGGAGGGGGTTAGGAGGGTTAATGGTGGGTTAGGACAAATTAGAAGAGGGTTTTTTCTCAAATTTGCCTTAGCATTCGTAGGATATTTTAATCGTTTTAAACCGGTTTTAAAGGTTAAAGGTTAATAGTCTTTCGTTAATATTTGAAATGGTGTTTTAAAGAGTATTGCATGATTTTGAGACGTGTTGAAGTCTACTTGAGAAAGTGAGAATCGTGTAAGGCTTCAGATGCAAATTAAGGTAGCCACCTCCACCGCGACTTTAATTGAAAGCCCCAAAATATTTGTTTTGAATGTTTTATCATTAAATTGCTGCCAGATGTACTGATTCAGACACTATTTTTATTTAGAAAGTAATCATTGAAATTATATAACCTTTATATTAATTGACTCCACTTACTTTGGCAGTGAAATGATTAATATAAGGGTTTTTTGTTGAAAGGCACCTTTATAAAACTTTTTTTTGCTAACATGCACCTTTATAACAACTTTTTGCCCAATCAGACCTTTAAATCAAAGTTTTTTGTTAAATAGCACCAGATGACGGATTCATCGAGTGTATTGCTAATTCCGTTAAACCACCTCTCTTCTGTTGCAGCAAATTCGTTATTTCCATCACAGGGTACAGTTAACCGACCACGACAATTTACGGTATCAAGAATGACAGCTAATTTTGATAGCTATTTTTGTACCTATGCGTGCTTTTTAATGTATATATTCTGTATACGTAATTGTTACTCCAATGTCTCATTGTTGCTTCTTATTTTTATATTGTACACGAACTAATATTAATAAAAGGCAATTTGACTATTACTCAAATTTAATTATTTTAAATTATACATGCACGAATAATAATAGAAATTTTTTATACAGTGAGCTTGGTATATAAAAAATGTTAAGGTGGATCAACATAAAAGAAACTAATTTTTATTAAAATATACAAAGAATAATATTTCAATATACAAATTGCAAAATCCAGCCAACGTTGTTCAAACTCGAAACATGATTGTAAATAGAGTTGGTAGTTTAAAGCTAATATACGTTTCATTAAGATCAGGTTAAGTTTGAGTTAAGCTAGGTTGGGTCAATTCAGCTAAGCCATGATTTCATGTCATTTTGTGTTTGGTCGGGTGAGCTGGGGACCATTTCAAGGCTGATTCACATGTCAATTTTGGTTGCGTCTATTTCAATTAAGCGAGGTTGTTTTTAAATTTTAGTTCACTTCATAAATTTATTGCCTCGTTTCGAGAAAAAGCATTTAAGTTCGTGTTATAAACTCATCATTTTGTAACGAATCAAGTCAATTAACTTGATGACTAAAAAATAGAGTTCCATAGATTTGAATGGACTCACTAAGAAATGGTAAATAGAAATCGGAATACTCTGAAGCTGGTCAATATCAAGTCTTGAAAAATTCGGATTAATTTATGGTGAATTTGGATTTTGAGTCTAGTTAAGATGTAAAACGACTAATTTTCTAGTATGGATCCAATTGGTTCAACTCTGTCATGTCTGTACAAGTTATACTAAATCTTTCATGTAAGCCAAACCCTTAAACAACTTTACTTTGTCTTTCTAGATTATCCAGTCAAAACATCCAAAAAGGAAATTGTTTTTAATCATGTTGACCTTCGGTATCATTACAAAACCGTTTCCACGAACTTTCTCTAATCTTTCAAAATCCTTTGCTCAAAGACTTTCAATCTTATAAATCGAACTCTAATACATTTTCAATCCACAAAATCTCATCTACTGTTCTACTTCTCTGTAAATCATATTGGCTCTTTTATCAAAAAATAAAAATAAAAAATTCATATAAGCCTCTTGGTATAATGTCTTGGGGAAGCTGCATAACATGTACGTTCGCAAGCTGTATCTTTCTCTTCATAGTAGTCGGCATACCTATTATTGTCTACGATGTAGTAGTCAAGCCCAGAAACCCAAATTTTACCCTCGATCACGCGTCGGTCACCGGTTTTAACCTAACATCCGATGGTCACCTTACCACTTTCTTCAATATTATGATCAAGGCAGATAATCCTAACTACAAGCTCAAGCTAAAGTACTCTGATGTTCGCGTTTCGATCTTCAAGGACAAACAGAACTTGGCAGAAGATGCCTTGGACAACTTCTCACAGCGCAAAAGGAATGTGACCATGTTGAAGGCTGAGCCAGTAGCCCTTAACGTCATACTAAAGAAGGCACCACTATTCGACTTTGGGTTAGAGAGTGGCTTGGGATACCTTGATTTCGACGTGTTTATGACTGCTACCTTGAATGGGGATAACCTGGAAGTCAATTGTCGGCATGCTATTGTGAATATTACTGCTCCTCCTTTTGATGCTTCTTCTCCATCACCTGTTAACAACACTCAGAATTTCCGGACCATTGGTTGCAGTGTCTATATTTACAGCAACAACGACTATTGATCGAATCATTGCAGCTGCCTGCTTGTATTTGTGAATGTACAGCGTCAAATTCTTTAGTTTGTGTTGTTTTGATTGCATTCTGTACATTTATGTTGACGTACATAATATAAAAAGAATGAATGGGTTTGGATACTCGAAAATTTATTATCTTAAAGTTGGTAAGGTTTACCAAAAGAGCATGTTTCGTTTCTTATTTTTTGGGTAGTGCTTGATAACATTTATTCTACTTTTCATAAACATTTTACAATTGATTTTATTACTTATGATTTTCATTTTTGTATATAAATTAGTGTTGGGTTTAAATTACTATAAACACTATAGTATGCTTAAGAAAGCTTTTACATTTATAAGTGAATTATTTTCACTTTCCAGCAATTTTTGTATTTCTGTTTTGCTTTTAAAAATAAAGAATTAACTAAATTTTTTATTAAAATAACTTATTATATAATTTTTAAATACGGAGAATGAAGGTTTTTAATTAAAAATAAACCTTAGGATATCATTGATAGATCTCGAACATTAGAGATACCACATAAACCTTAGAGGACAATGATATGGCGCCATCTGGTGGCACTCAAATTGTGCGCCACCCTTATTAAAATAAAAGAAAAATAGGTATATGTAAGATTACCTTATTCTAACTGCCAAAAGTGTTGTGAGAAAGTAATTATATCGAATCAAATTTAAGAAAGTAATTATATCAGTGTTTATTGAGCTAACTGATATGAGTTCTTTACTTGATCAAGGTACATGAGAGTTAGCATGTATCTACATACACTCAATCAGTGCCTTACTAGCTTTGCTTGCTTATGATACACCTGCAGCACTAGAGTACAACCTCTAGCAACGATCACATTTCTAACAACTACCAGTGGTCCCTCTTCTACTCACTTTTCCGTTGCAATGCATCAAGTACAAAGGCTGACTCACCAATGAAGATAAGAGCTAATCATCATGGCTCATCATTGGTATCGAAGGTTCTAGGTCCTAGGAAGATCTCTTTGTCCAATGTATAATGGACAGGTGTCCTTTAGTAGCTTACAAGCAACGCAGCTATTGTAATAACTAGGCCTATATATAGAGGTCTGGTAATACTGATTGATCAGAATGGAATTGACAACTAAAAGAGTTGTTTTCTTTTCTCTCTAAACTTGCTATAATCTTAGCTTTAATCTTTCCGCTTAATATCACATTTGTTCATGGTATCGGAGCTCAGGCTCTAGAATTCTTTCTTCAGGGTTTATTTCCTTGAAGAACTTATTATCTCGCTCTCAATTTTATTTCTTGAAAAGCTCTTATTACCTCTCTCTCGATTTCAAGTTTATTTCTTGAAATCTCTTGTTTATTACAATGGTGGAAGGAGAACCTAGCAGTCCTACACACAGTGCTGCTAGTCACACAAATGCTCAACCTATCACCTCTTATGGAGATCCCTTGACATTGTCTTCCTCTGATCATCCTGGCATGCAACTCACTGCTAACACATTCAATGGCCAGAATATCTCTAGCTGGACTATTGCCATTAGGATGGCTCCAGGTGCCAAATACAAGTTTGGTTTTGTGGATGGATCTTGTCAAAAACCACCTCCTTCTCAAGCTGTTTTATACCAACAATGGATTCGTTGTGATTACATGGTTCGTTGTTGGATCCTTAACTCCATGGCTAGCAATATCTCTGCTGGTTTTATGTACTCAAGCTCAGCAAAACAACTTTGGGAGGAGATAGCAAAACAAGCAAATGGACCACTCCTTTTTCCAACTCAAGAGAGAACTCAGTAACACCACTCAAGGCAACCTTAAAATGGCTGATTATTTCACCAAACTCAAACTGCTTTGGGATGAAATCGACAACATTGAGGGTCTTCTAGAATGTAATTGTGGTGTTATGCAAGGATGTTCTTGTGGTCTAATGAGAAATATTGTTGACATGGAATCTAGAAATAGAACCATTCAATTTCTCATGGGGGTGAATGAAGCCTATGACAATGTGAGAACTTACCTCTTGTCAATGGAACCTATGTACCGAGCCAACAAGGCCTTCTCTATGATGCTTCAAGCTGAGTAACAAAGAGTTGTGACTGGTCAAGTTCAACAAAGCCATGAAGCATCAACATTCACTACCTTTAATACCAACAAGACTGACCAAAACTATGCTGAAAAGTTGCTCCAAAAGAAGGACTTTGCTAGCAAGAAACCCAGGTTTGACAAGCCTAATAAAAGTCACTTGAAATATGACAAATGCTCCAAAAGAGGTCACACCAGTGACACTTGTTTCTATGTTCATGGCTTCCCAGATTGGTACAAGGGAAACAAAAATAAACCAACCCCTGGCAAATTTGCAGCTCATGTCTCTGAGTACTCAGATGATTCTCCAATGGTTGAAACCCCTCTCGATTCTGGAGAAAATAATTTAGGAGGCAAGGGTAATGGTGGCATGAAGATGGATGCTGCACTCCTCTCTGCAGTTGCACAAGAAGTGGCAAAAATGCTCAAAGGGAAGCAAGTTGCTCATGATGCAACCTCGAGCCAGTTCAATTTCTCAGGTACTTGCACTGCCAACACCATCAGTGGCAACTCTAGTCAAAGTGATCATGATAGTTGGATCATTGACTCTGGTTGCACAGATCATATATGTGCTCATAAAAAACTCTTTCATTCACTGCATAACATTGGGAAATAATCTATGTTGGTCTTCCTGATGGAAGAATGAAAGTGGTTGAACAATATGGAGAAGTTCGATTGTCTAATGATCTTACTCTACACAATGTTCTTTATGTCCCTGACTTTAAACACAACCTATTGTCTATACCTCAGATCTTGGCAGAAACAACTATTGAGGTGTTCTTCTCTAATGACAATTGTGTGTTTCAGGACCACACTTCTAAGAGAACCATTGCAGTGGCATGGAAGAAACAAGGGCTCTACAGACTAGCTACTTTGCAGAATAAGGATGAAGGCAATGGTGCTGAAGTCATTAGGAATAAGACTGCTCTTGATGATGTATTTGTTGTATCTTCTAAGAAAGTACACAACAATGTATCGAGAACAGTTGATATCAATACAATACATTCAAGGCTTGGTCATACTTCTTTAAGCAAAATGCAGCATATTGATATATGCAATGGTCATGATTTGCATTCCTTTACTTGTGATGTTTGCTGTTTAGCAAAGCATCATAAACTTCCATTCATGAAAAGCACTTCGATTGCTCCCAAACCCTTTGCTCTTGTGCATGTTGACTTATGGGGACCCTATTATGTAGCAACTTATACTGGTGCAATCTATTTTCTAACCATTGTGGATGACTGCACTCGAGTTACTTAGACCCATCTATTACAAAACAAGACTCAAGTGAAAGGCACTATGCAAGCTTTTCTATCTTATGCAGCAACTCAATTCAACATTCCAGTGCAACATATTCGAACTGACAATGGCACTGAAATAGTGAATTTTGAATGCCAAACATTGTTCATGGAAAGGGGTATTGTGCATGAAAAATCCATCCCTGGTAACCCTCAACAAAATGGGAGAGTAGAACGCAAGCATAGGCACTTAATTGAAACTGCTCGAGCACTTCGTTTACATGCTAATCTACCTTGATGCACTTATTTCTCCTTTGTCTCATACAACACTCACATCGAGCCAATTTGATTCCATTCAACTTGACTTCCTTGATGCACGAGACACTCAAGACACTGAATCTGATTTACACACTATCGAATCAAATGACCAACAAGCAGTTGCTCATGAGCCTCAAAGGTCACACAGAACTCGACAATTACCAGCTAAACTCCATGATTATATATACAAACTCCCTGCTGCAGAATCTTCTCATGATCAGTCTCAAAGCTTCTGTGTTCAAAACCTTCCATCTCTTACTGAACGAACATTTGACTCCTCCTTGAACCACGTTCTTTCCATGTTCGAACCTTATACCTATAATCAGGCTGCAAATGATCCAGCATGGTTACTTGCAATGGAACAAGAACTAACTGCTCTTGACAACAATTGCACTTGGGAATTGACCACCTTACCTGAAGGCAAGAAAGCAATAGGTTGTAAATGGGTATATAAAATCAAATTCAGGCCAAATGGTGAGGTAGAACGTCTAAAGGCAAGGCTCGTTGCTAAAGGAAACAATCAAGTCAAGGGCAAAGATTATCAACACACTTTCTCCCCTGTTGCCAAGTTCACTACAGTGAGGGTGGTCATTTGCTTAGCCACCAAACACAAGTGGAACTTATATCAACTTGATATTAACAACGCATTTTTACATGGAAGCCTTGATGAAGAAGTCTACATGAAACCTCCTCAAGGTTATCACAAAGCCTCTCCTGATCAAGTATGCAAACTAAAGAGATCACTTTATGGATTGAAGCAAGCTTCAAGACAATGGAACATCGAGCTTAGTCATTTCTTGTTACAGCATGGATTCAAGCAATCCATGCAGGATTACTCCATGTTCACTCATTCAGCAGCTGGTTTATTCACTATCATCCTTGTCTATGTCGATGACCTTCTTGTGACTGGCAATAATGAGCAATACATTGCCTACATGAAACAAGAACTTGATAAGACATTTACCATCAAAGACCTAGGATATCTCAAATACTTTCTTGGGATCGAAGTCAAAAGATCTTCTGATGGAACAATGTTAAATCAAAGGAAATATATCCTTGATTTGTTACTTGCTACTGGCATGAGCAACTGTAAGCCTGCTAAGTGTCCTTTCCCTCGAGGTCTTAAATTATCTATCGATCAAGGTGACCCACTTACAGATGCAGAGGTCTATAGGCGCATCATTGGAAAGCTTCTTTATCTCAATATGACTCGACCAGACATATCATATGCTACACAGCAGTTGAGTCAATTCATGTCTGCTCCACGTCTCCCTCATTTACAAGCAGCAATTCATGTTATTCGATATCTCAAAGGCACTTTTGACGTTGGCTTACATTATACCTCTACCATTGATCTCACTCTCACTGCATATAGTGACTCGGATTGGGGCACTTGTGCTTTCACAGGACGCTCCTTAACTAGCTATTATGTCTTTGTTGGAGATTCCTTAGTCTCTTGGAAAACCAAGAAACAAAAGACAGTCTCCAAATCTTCAGCTGAGGCAGAATACCGCAGCATGTCACACACTACAAGTGAGATAGTCTGGATGGATGGATTGCTTCAGGACTTGCACATTCCAGTTGCAACACCTATTCTCCTCTATTGTGACCATCGTGCTGCTCAATTCCTTGCTGAAAATCCCTTCTTTCATGAGAAGACCAAGCATCTTAAACTCGATTGCCATTATGTTCGTGAGAATGTGGTATCTGGCTTCATTCAAACTCAACATTTGAGCACCTTTGCTCAACTAGCTGATCTGATGACCAAAAGCCTAAACGAACAGCAACATTTTACTTTAAGTGCCAAATTAGGACTTGTTCTAAGCTCAATCCCAAGTCCTACTTGAGGAGGGGATATTGAGCTAACTGATATGAGTTCTTTACTTGATCAAGGTACATGAGAGTTAGCATGTATCTACATACACTCAATCAGTGCCTTACTAGCTTTGCTTGCTTATGATACACCTGCAGCACTAGAGTACAACCTCTTGCAACGATCACATTTCTAACAACTACCAGTGGTCCCTCTTCTACTCACTTTTCCGTTGCAATGCATCAAGTACAAAGGCTGACTCACCAATGAAGATAAGAGCTAATAATCACAGCTCATCATTGGTATCGAAGGTTCTAGGTCCTAGGAAGATCTCTTTGTCCAATGTATAATGGACAGGTGTCCTTTAGTAGCTTACAAGCAACGCAGCTATTGTAATAACTAGGCCTATATATAGAGGTCTTTGACAACTAAAAGAGTTGTTTTCTTTTCTCTCTAAACTTGCTATAATCTTAGCTTTAATCTTTCCGCTTAATATCACTTTTGTTCAGTGTTGTTGTTTAGGAGTATATGCAAGTGCAATATATTAAGTTTTATAAGATGGAAATTCTAGTGCAGCCATTGAAGCTTTAAAGGAGTATGAACAAGTAGGTGTTGATCTTGGCATCTTCCCTATGTAGACCCTTGGCCGGAGGTTCTAGCCAATTAACAAGATGCATAATAGGAGAAGAAAAATTGAATAGGCTTTGAGACTTGAGAGGCACCGGGGGGCATGTCAAGATATATCAGTCTGTGTAGAGAAATTTCCCGTGTCATTGTTACCCAGTAACCCATGCTTGTAGTCTTGTTAGTAAACTACAACCATCTTTGCCAGTGTGTGATCAACAAGACTTCGATATAAATCGGACCTTTTTCTTCTTATTCAATGTAATTACTCACGACACGTTCACAATTTTCATTTCTAAAATTCGTACTAGTCTGGAACTACTATGCCACTAGTTGTAATGATTTATTTTATTTTATTTCAATTTTATAGAATGATATGTACAGTGATCTTACAAGTTTGTTTTAGATCTGAATGATCTTACAAGTTTGTGCTCAACGAGCATACATACCCTGTGGAAATATTTAAAAAAAATTTATGATTTCTAAAAAATATATTGTGATGATGAGTATAATTTATGTATGGAAAATTTAGGTTTTATCAAGTCTTCCAAATATAAGACTGTTGATATTCCAATATTATCCTTTTATTAATTTAATTAAACTAAATCTCAAATATGGAAAAAGAGAAAAAGAACACCAAAATATTCCGGGTGGCGCACAATTTAAGCGCCACCAGGTAGCGCTATCTTATTTTCCAACCTTAGAATATTCAACTCCTATATGTAGTAACTGAGACAATATCTACTCAAGCACTATTCGAATTTGATGCTCGTGGAAAAGTTCCCAAAGTCGTAGCCGAAAGCTTATAATAGTGTGCATTTCAGATTCCCCAATCCACATAATTGAGTCTAACAGTTGATTTTTAATTTTTTATTCAACAGAAATCACGTAAAAACTAGCAACTCACAATATATTATTTTTATTTACATTGACTTTTTTTGTTTTCATTAGTGCATTACCATTTCCTCGAATTTCAGAAATTCTAATAATTTGAAAACCTTTACTCAAAGACCTAGTCCTATAAGTCACGATCTCATACTTTGTCAATTGCCATTCGCAATTCCCATCTCAATTCATTGTACTGTTATGCTAGTAGCTTGGCAACGGAAGCTCAAGCGTGTTTAGGTGCTATTTAATGGATACTTAAACATAGCGTTGCTAAAAATCACAATACTTCACGGACGCAGCACAATTGGTACTTATATTTTTGAATCGGCCACCTACTCCTCTGAGTATACTGTGGGTTTGTTCAAAATTAATGACTTGGGTAACATACTGGATGTGTGCATCATCACAAAGGTGGACATAGATCAAGTTCAAGACGCGCATAATTTAGCTGTTTGTACTAGAAAATCTACTGTTTTTTTTTTTTTTTGGTGCAAACTAGAAAATCTACTGTAGCGTGACTTTCATTTCCTCTGTTTTTGAAGTTTATTTGTTTCGTCTGGTGTCAAAAAAACAAAAACTTAGCTTTAATGTCTTATTCCAAGATTATCGAAAGCATGAAGGGTTTAACAAAAACACCTATTGTCATTTCAAGAAAACTACTGCAAAGATTGGCATTAATTTTTCTTTATATTATCCTTGTTGGCCTGATACTACTAGTAATCTGTTTTCAAGATAAAAATTGATCTTCTTTAATTTTCTCCTAGACATTTGTGCACAAACTTAATTTGAAACTTTACCATTTAAAAATCCGCGAAAGTAGCAAATAGACCCCAACACTCTAGTAGTACGTGTAATTGTAACCCTTAACTTTAATTGGAACAAATTAACCCCACAGGTTTCTCTCTATGTGCAATCAAACCCAAATCATGATTTTGGGTGATTTTCTCACCATTTAACTAATTTAAAATATATTTCAATCAAATTATTATTCCTATACATCTAAATACACACACGAAAAAACTTAGCTCGTGTGTATCCGCTTGAGGGAAATGTATCTGTTTTTTAAGACAACTTTCCACTAGGCGCTTTGGCCTTAGTGGTCTTGGATATGGAATAGCCCCCCTCCCCGTCTTTATTTCAAAAAAAAAAAAATACACACACTTTTCTTGGAAAAAATACACACTTATATAAACATCGATCAAACACCATGATCTCAACAAATTTAAGAAGATAATAGCACAAACTGGAACATTAGTAATCATTACGGAGTGTAAGTGGGCATTTACAGAGAATCTAAATTTAGATAGCGAACTAGAAGCATGTTGGGTAATAAGGATTGACAGGAAGCATGTCTCCAATGCTCATAAAATGCAAAGGACGTGAGGAAGACGTACGGCTACTACTAGTCTAGCCTTTTAGTACGGTTCTTCAAAAACTCATTAATAGTCATTGTGCTAAGTTTTTTTAAGATCATGTATAATATTAAGGAAAAATTGTAAAAAATATCTTTTTTTGCAACTTAGTACCTTTTATACTGTTAGTTATAAAAAGGAAAATTCTCCTGTGTACCCCTGAGGAATACGTGAAAATCCAAAATACCCCTGTGTTATTTCGACTAATCCAAAATACCCCCGAGGTCGAATTTTCGACTCAAAATACCATTAATGAGGACGGAAAGTTAACACCGTTATGTTATACGAATATAATGTGTTTTAGTAGGATAATTAACATATTATCCTTTTTTTTTTTTGCATTTATTCCTTTCCCTCTCTCCTTACCTCCTCCCCCACCCCTCTTCCTTCTCCCTCACCCTACCCCTCCC
>CAAKMY010030922.1:6954-26047 GCA_901111285.1 Corrigiola litoralis | reverse complement strand
GAGGGAATTAAAGAAAATAAAAAGAAAGAAGAAAAAAGAAAAAAGGTATTCCTTAATATTAATTATTTCATTAGTTAATAATTAGCCTAATAAATCACTAATCTAACGGAACTCTAACAAAAACTAACTTCTGTCCTTATCAAGGACATTTTAGGTCGAAAAAACCATCTGGAAGATATTTTGGCTTTTTCGAAATAGGCCAAATGAATTCTAAAAAATTTCCCCTTTTTTTTTACCAAATCCTATATACACCATCTCTAGACTCTAACGGTCATTATCCCACCATCTCCCGCCACAATAACATCCAAATATGGTAGGCCACCATCTTCCACATAACATCAAAAAACCCATGGCCAAAATCAACCAAGAATTCTTCCCCGATCATTTCCAACCTACAAAAATATGGGTTTTACACCACTGATCAACTCTTGTACTTCCACTCTCCCATATTTATCATCATCATCCCTTAAATTTACATCACTTCATCATTCACCCGGCCTAGCTAAACGTTTCGAGCCTAATAGAAGTCGAAATGTTTCGTTGAGGGCCGCCTCTTTGCCGGAACCAATACCGTCTACGGCCACTGCTCCCCACTCTGTTCCTACTACTAGTAATGTAGAAAATTCCCACAGCTCTCAAAGTCCTTATGTTGGAAATTATGCTCTTGCTAATCCTAATGGGAATAGCCCTTTTAGTCGATTTGCTCTATCCGCGGAGAATATTATTGAAAGGGTAGTTCATTGATCTTCCTGCCTTTTTTTATTTGATTATGAAGCTGAAATGAGTGTCATTTTGTGTTAGTTTAGTCTAGTTATATGTTGGGTTTTGGTTAGTTTGATTGTTTTTCTTAGAGTTGATTTAATTATGATTTATGAAGCTAAATTAGTGTAGTTTTTGGTAAGTTGACTTAATTAAATACTGGGTTTTGATTTTCTTTGGTTGTTTTTATAGTTAACTTGCAAAATTTGATTATGAAATGAGTGTTGTTTGGTGTTAATCTGACTACCCTGATGTTGATGCAAAACACTATGGCGACTTTTGGTAGCATGTAATCAACTTTGTATGCAATGCCCTTATATACTTCAAATATGATTAACATAAAAGGGGGATGTGAACATGAGCAAGCTGGTATTGAAAAAGTTCAATTGTTTGTCTCTTTGACATACATCCACTATGCTTCCTGTGGTTCTGATAGCTTCGACTGTCCAGAAACTGAGATATCTGAGCTTGTAGAATCCCGCAACTTATGTATAAGGGAGGCTGTACCAATCCGAATCCGTGTGGGGATTCCTGAATTTATTGCTCATTGCCAAGAACTACTGCTAACAGTTGTTGCTAACATAGCCTTCCTTACGAAACATATTTGTTTCGTGTTTTAAGCCTTAAAGGCCACTCCAGTGTGATTTTCAGCCTTTTCGTAAGCCCCATTAGTCCGGATGATCGTTAAATTGTTGCAAATGCAACAATCCATTAAGCCTAACTGACCTTGGCAGCTTTTATCATGCGTATCCATTTCATCCACTCTGTGATCAAAGCCATTTATTTTTCACATTAGATCCTTGGGTTTGTCGGTTCTGCACAGTACACAATCATGCTTTCTACTTGGAGATAACTATGCTCTATAGTACGTTTCTGCTATCCAAATATTTTTATATTCTTATGGTTCCAATGAGTCACAGAGTCGTCATATATATAGAATGCAATAAGGATGACTTGCTTAACAATCAAGATCAAATCTTACTTGCCCGGATACTTTTCTGTTTCCTTGTTCCAGACAAAAAGGATATTGGAGTTTATCATTAGAACAGAACAAACAAGAGTTGTCATCTTTGAAAGTGTCTGATTCATTTTTGAAACTTTGGAGAGTGCTATTGGGTTATGCTATTATGCAATCCACACAAGACTTCCATATCACTTGGGCTCTGATTCATTGTCAAACTTCTGAGTGGACAATTTTTTTTCAGCTGGAATAAGTTAGGTACTGAAGTACTTTGGTTCTTAATCCATTTAGGGGAAAGGTGACGTCAGAGTTGGTCCATATATACGGACTTAAGGATGTACTCATCAGTTATTGGTGACGAGGTGTAACAGGCACAATGAATTGTTAGGTGAAAGCCTGTTGTAAAGGACGTTAGGCCTGAGCGCTAAACCTTTGGCCACTGACAGAAGGTGTCTGTCTAATTTAATCATATTTGTGGTAACTTTGCGTTTTCAGGCAGACCAAATGTTACAAATTCAAGGATCTGAGGAATTATAAACTATTCGAGGCAAACTGCATTGCCAGGAGAGTGACCGTTTGCTGAATGAAGTAAACAGCAAGTAATCCAGTTCCCTACATATAACTTCCTGCCACAGCTGATTTCGTAGGATTATAAAAGTAGATATGTAATAATCGGAAACCTTGGTGTCCTTGGTTATCAAAAAGTTGTCCTTGGTAATGAAATACTAGACATGCTGCAGTCAGATAGAAGGGATGAACTCCGTTTGTAACATGTTTATCTACTCAGATCAACATGGCTTGGTAAATTTTGCTGATTATAGCTTATAAGAGTGATGCTATTCGTGGATTTTAGTCGTACTGTTGTCTTGTCGATATTTCTGCATAACGCTTACCATTTTTATGGTTTGTCACTTTTACGGTATTCTCATTCTCATCTTCTATTGTATATAGACTATATTTGACTTCCGGTTCTTGGCGCTTCTGGCTGTTGGAGGTTCACTGGCTGGCTCGGTTCTATGTTTCTTGAATGTAATTCCCTTTCTCACCTCCATGTACATTTCTAATACTTGCCTTGACCTTCAACTTTATTAGACGAGTATGAGCTCCTTCAATTTGACCTCATAAATTGAGATGCATACAAGTATATGACAAATAGCGCAATAAAGAAGTCTAACAGTTTATCTCGGCATCTGTCTAATATTTTTTATTCTTTTTATTTGTTTATCTCTGCAGGGCTGTGTTTACATAATTGACGCATACAAAGTCTACTGGACAGGGTGTCTTAAAGGAATTCACACTGGACAGATGGTTCTGCGATTGGTTGAAGCTATTGGTTAGATTTTGCCTCTGTTTAAGGTCCCTTTTAATCTTCTTTTCTACCTTCTGGTGTACACCTTTGCTTGAGTTAAAGTTAGAGTGGAGCTATAGGCATATGACTGGGGCTTACTAGTTACAGCAACTGAATCACTATTCTGTGAACAGACCTGGCAATCTGAAGCATGTTTTTACCATATAAATGCCACAATATCTACTATGATCATTGGAAATCTTTCGCCTATTTCTGATCAACTTATGGAAGACCTACTAAATATATCACTAACCTTTCTTTTTCTGATCTAGTTTGTCGGATATTGAACAATTGACAGCCAAATCCCCTCAGTATCCCGAGTGCTGGAGATTTCTGGCTTCTGGCGTAATTCGTCACTGATTGGTGAAATTTTCTATTTATTTGCAGATGTTTATCTTGCTGGGACGGTAATGTTGATATTTGCCATGGGACTGTACGGGTTATTCATCAGTAATTCTCCTCCTAATGTGCATCCTAGTGCTGATCGGGCCCTACAAGGTTCATCCTTGTTCGGAATGTTCACTTTGAAGGTAATTATAAATTGTAAAAGACCAAGCTTTATGGCCTCTGTTAACCAAATTTGGCTGTCGTAAATAATGTTGCACAGAAGTACACTGGCTATGGAATACAAGATATAGTAGGACTATGGGCCAAAACAAGTTGTACAGTCACGTAACTGGCAGAAATATATATTGTGCTTCTGTTGTGGTCCTATAAATCTGTACAAAACACAATCAAGATAGATCATTCTATTATATCTGTCTTGGTAGCAGATAACATGTCTACATCCTCCTACATAGCTCTTTGTGCATCACTGAGAGTAAAGTTAATGTTTGCCATAAGTGACCCCAGATTTCCTTGCATTTCAACATTATAGGAGAGGCCTAGATGGATGAAGATTAGCTCTCTTGATGAACTGAAGACGAAGGTGGGACATGTCATCGTCATGATTCTCCTTGTAAAGATGTTTGAGAGGAGTAAGATGGTGACTATTACAACTGGCATGGACTTGTTGAGCTATTCTATCTGTATTTTCCTTTCTTCTGCTTCATTGTATATCCTTCATAATCTGCACAAGTCAGAATCAGACTGAACATGCTAGATTTCAGTTCTGAATATATGTAGTAAATTTTGTCTATGTGTATATTGGGCCACATCTGCAGTATGAGATTGAAGATTCTTTTACCAACACTTCTGAATTGCATATCCTGCCTATGTTTTTATGTACTAAACAATGTAAAACTTTTTTGTTTTACTATAAAGAGGAATTGAGTTGGAATAAGCACTTAAGCACCCATGTTTTAGGCACTTGGGTTATAACACCTCCATTATTATGTTATTACTTGAGTTGGAATATATTTGACTATTATGTTGGACTTTTGAGGTTATTATCAGGTAAGTGTGGTTATGAACCTTAAAAAACATTGAATTGACTTGAATAGGGCGCGCACAATCTGCTGCTGCTGCTTCTGTTCTGTTGTTGCAGGCTTCTATTGGACCTGTCACCAACAATGCGGTTTGGTGCAGGTCGTCTTCATTTGGTGACATTGTTGCTACCAATTCAGTGTTTTTACCGATGGTACTCATGTGTGATTGGCCTGGCTCAATTCAAAGAAGAAAGAAACTTCCTTTTTTGTCTTAAGATTTGGACATCCTATTTAGCTTCTTTCTTTGCTGTCTTTACAGCCTAACTTGAAATATCAGAAACAAAGAAGTATTTGTTTTTTTTTTTTTGCACTCCTGGTTTCCTCTTCCTTCTAAACTGATCGTTGAGCTTGAATATGCTAGAGATTATCATTTACTAGGCCAAGTTGATACTTACACCATTTTTAATAACTATGCAAAGCATAGCTACGCTGACCTCGCTAGTCAGGGATATAAACAAACAAAACTGTTTTGAGAATCACATCAAAAGAGTTTATTTTTCATTAGTCAGAGTCTTAATTTTACATTTCCTGAAGTTAGCTTTATATACACTTTCATATATAACCTCTAACATAAGCTAAGCATTGAAAATACAATAACGGAAACATTGTAGTACAAAAGAAGCTAAAAAAATTGTCCTCTAGTGAGCTGTTTCCAAGCTTTCCTCTAGGACTTATGATGTGCAACAAGTTCCTGCTTATATCGGCAAGAAACGTGCAATATATCCAGTGAAGATAGATCTGAAGTGGCTCTAAACTGGCCACTGAGGACTCTTTAGATGTTAAGTATCTATGTGACTTGTCTTAAAATTAGAGCTTAACCTCTAACATAGGCCTTCATCAACGCGCTGCAGCAGCAGACACTTAGCCTGCCAAAAGGAACCTTTCAGGATACACATGTTTTGCTCTATCTGGTTATTTGGCTTGCTGTAGCCTCCGGTTTAGCTGCTGTCGAGCGGTTTGGCTTCAAAACACAAGCTTTTCTGACTGCAGCCATTTTTCTGAACCTGTTCTAACTGATAAGCGTCATACCAAATACCACCTGAAAATACGTTGTGTAGAGCTGAACAGAACATTACATCACTGTTTTATTGTCAGTGGCTGCTGACCATTAGCAGTTGCTGCTTTGGTTGTTTATTCTTTAAAGCTTTTACAATCGGTCTTTGACAAGCGACTTAAGTCCTTGCCGAGTTGCTGGTCTTCAATGTGATGATGCCACCAATATGATTGCGGATAAAACACAGAAGCGAGAAAAACTTTTGTTCCTGTGCTAGGTTGCTGCTGGCCCTTCTTGCTTGATCATATCTCAAAAGTTACCAGAAGCCTTGACTTTGACGAACTCTTATGGAATAGTTTTATATTTATAAATTCAAAGTTGAATACCCAACAAATTATTCGGGCTTTATATCACTATATATAGTTAAGGTTCTAATCACATAAAGTAGACAACACACTGTTGTTAAGTCCACTTAGACATCTCATTGTACTAGCACTTCAGCAGTTGTCGACTAAGACCACTGCCCAGGAGCCCACGCATGTTGATGGTGTCGTGTGAACGACATTGCTGTGGCTGAGAATGAAGGTAAAGGGACGGGTGAGGATTGAACAATAAGCCCCTAATTTAAAATTTCACCTTAATTGAAGTTATGTGAATGAACTTGTTGATTGAGATTTAATCAAATCTGAGTAATACTTGGTCTGACTTGGTAACAGATACAATCAATCTAACCCTCAGATTCCATTTATTGTAAAACATGTTCAACACCACAGTTTCACTTATACAACCACAAAATTGGTTACCAACCAAGTTAATGGACATATGGAATCAATTTTTAGTATGCAAGTCTAATAACCAAATCTTAATAATCGATTTAAGATGGAATTACACTATACTAAATCATATTCAATCTCTTGTAAGGCCACTAAAAATTTAACTATCATGTTATTCTACTTATCCCTTTTCCAATTGTCAATTATAGATAAGTCTAAATACACCATTCAAACCCAATTGAGTTGGCTCAACTGGTTAAGGTGAGAGGTGAGATTCCTCTTGGTCTCATGTTCAAACCCTCTTAGTGGCAACTGTGGAAGGAATATTTGCTTGGGACATATGTCACTTGAGTTACAGCCTGTCACACTGGAAATAGTGCGGCTTACCCGGTGTGCGTGGTTTGCAGGCTATTGCGCATACTCCGCGGGTTTACCCAGAGCGCACCAAAAGTAGCGGCTGCGGGTACCCCATTTATACTGTCTTAGAGATTAAGATGATGTTATAATAGTTGGATACATAAATGATTCGATAAGCCAGTTAAAAGAAACAACTTAATAATCTATAACTATTAATTACTTTTAAGATATTGTCGATAATTATAATTATAATGATCTATGGTTAGGTCATCTAAAAATTTTAAAGAAGAAACATACTATCTTTGGTAACACATTACTTACAGTGGCGGATCTAGGGGGGTTCGTGGGGGTGCAATCGAACCCCCCAACTTTTGGGAAAAAATTGAAAAATGTGTAATTTTGGAAGTTTTCGGTTTAAATATAATGAAAAAAATGGCACTTAAATCATAAATAGGTATTTGGCTTATTGGTAACTTAAAGTTTTCATAAAGTGTTGGATACATAGGATCTAGGTTCAAGTTCTACTACTACCATTTTTTTTTGTAAATTTACATTCGAACCCCCGTGGCCGAATTCCTGGATCCGCCACTAATTACTTATAGTTCGACATCTGAACTTTTAAGATACAAATGTGATCTTTATCAGATGTTAGGGTGAGCTCCCAAAATTTTGCAATTCTATTATATTTTTAGAAGGTCAAGTAAAAGCCTCAAAATCTCTAACTTACACTCTTCATAAGTTTTAAGTAGATATTACAATGGGTAGGGCATGGATAGGGTCTAGTAAGATCATGATCTGTATCCTTTTCCAACGTAAGGATCTATATCCTACCCATATCCTACGGATCTGAAATAAATAGATCCATATCCGGACCCTACTAATCCGGGGGATCCGCGGGTCCAAAACAGGTCCCTCTTATTTTTTTTAGAGCTTCTCCAAAATATTTTTATATATTACTAATGTTCCAGTTTCAAAGTAACTTTCAAAACCATAAAATCAATCAAATACGGATCATTGAATTATAAATCTCCAAACTACAAATCCATTATAATTTTTCGTCAAATGTCAAGCAATATCAAATAACATTAATAAAGTTCCAACATCTGAAATCCGAATAATACAAAATGTAAGTCCAAAATATTGTCAATTATCAAACCAAACTATTCTGGATGTTTATTTTCTCAAACTTTTGTTTCAATTTTTTGTTTTAATATATCAATACGGATCTGGTATAGGGTCTGGTCCCGAAAATGAGACCCTTATCCAGATCCTTTTTCTAACATAAGATCCATATCCGACCCATATCCATAGGGTTCAAAATTTGAAAATCCAGACCCCTAAAGATGGTATTGAGTCCCACAGATCCAGGTAGAGTCTAAGATCCGTTGCCATCGCTACTCCTTCCTCCTATTTTTCTATCTTCTCTCCATATTTCCTTTTACAACCAAATAAAGGAAAACATTTTATGAACTCCATTTTTCCATGGAAAATATTTTCAATGGAAGATGATTTTCCAAAAAATATAATTCCTTTAAACCAAACGGTGCCTTAATATATGTGTCATCTTTGTTCTTTAAAGATCACTATGGATACACAAAAGAGAAATGAAACATACGCTCACACAGGAACACACCACATCGTCGTCTGTCACAATCTTTGGACTCGACGTTCAAAAATTTGACCGCTGAGTTCAACAACAATTTGGTATTCATGTATTTAATTTTATTGATTCGAGCTAAGTAGGGCCAAGGCATGGTCCAATTCTGAGCCGATATCGAGCCTAGGGCCAATACTAGTCCATTGTTGGTTTTAGTCGAGCCTGAGCTAATTTTACAATCTTCTTTGAACCCAACTTGTCCTAACCGATTTTTGTTTCTTCTAATGTTTGTAACTCATAAGATTGGATTACCACAATTAATTTGAAATTAAAGTTTGATTATTGTTATTATTATATGAGATTGGGCCCGACCGAACCACCCAATGGTAAGCTCTGTATATAGGTTATCATCGAGCGGGTCGGCTTCGAGCCAAAAGGTCAGGCTCAGACCTGTCCGATCGGGCTTCGGGTCAAATCGAGCTTTTCAAGCACTTATTGACAATTATTATACTAAGTATAACCCTCGCCTCAGATGTTCGTTCGAGGTGATATTTTTTTGAATTTACTTTTTTTCTGTTTTGAGATCCATACAACTGTGGTAATAAAAACATGAAATTTCATTTATTAAAATTAAAAAATTCAAATTATTTTTAGCGTAATTTTTCATATGATACTTAAAAAAACTTAAAATAATTAAAACATTATAAATTCGCAACTAGTCTTGGAAGAGAGTAAGAGACCGTCTACTTAGTAGACCAAGCCATGTTAGCCCAATAAAGACATATAAATGTACAACTAATTTGGGCTTGTAGGGAGTTTAAGAAATTTACCTACTAAAAAGTTGGTCTAGGTCTTCTCTATTTATTTGTGTTAAATTCGGACCGTTCGGGCCGGCAAGGGCTTTCGAGCTTTATCTAAGACCCGAACCCGGTCTCGATTCGGGCCGGGCCGGGCAAATTTAATGGACTCTAGCTCTGTAGACACTGCTCCTATTTTTAAGCATGGAGAAATAAAATCATAGGATGATCATCATTTCTACAGTCCAAATATAACACCGAAATTCTTGAAGATTAGCCTTTAATCCAATTGAATAATTCTGCTTTTGACAAAAATCCCAAGTTTAATATCTTTACCCAGGTATTTTAATCTTAAGTTGTATTTTCTTGTATAGTTTTAGAGTGCATGCAATGTTATACTGTGTCTTCATCTAAAGTTCTTTCTTGGATATTTCTATGGAATGAATGTTAACCCAAATTTGTTAATTGGGTATGCCCAACTCATTATTTGCTTGTAATTTTATTCAAGTGGTTGTAAAAGTTACCTCTTTAGTGTTTTTATTTAGGAAATGGTTTATATTTTGTGGGAAATGATTAATAGAAACACAGATATTAGAAACATTCATTTAAGTAGTTATTTCTTTAGTGTTTTTATTTAGGAAAGTTGTTTTCGTGTTCAGAATCGCGGTAAGGTTTGACCAATGTGGCCTGTGGGTGCGTTTTTGTGTTCGGCCAGCATGGCTCCGTATATTTTTGTGATAAAAAGGCGGTCTCTCCCAAGACGTTCTGTTTGTAGTAAGCCTGTAGGTGGTTCTATGCCGGTTAAGTGTTTTGTGTGTGCCCTTTGTTCTTATGAAAGCCGAATTTGGATGAGCTTCTGTGCGCGCTTTAGGTGTTCTATGAGGGGACGAAATGATAGTCTTATGAGAAATGTAGGAAGAATGGGACTAGATAATTGATAGGTTTATATCTCCTTTATATTCTTTTCTTTTAGGAACACTAAGTTGTATCGAAATCGCGGTTTTGTTTTACATATATGAGTGTATTTGTTATTTTTAAGGTGAACTCCTTACTGGTTCCTTGCCAGTTTGTTGTCTTAGAGTAAGCCCTTTGTTTTTATAAGAGTCGAAATTGTTTGAGCGCTAGGGGACATATGTAGCGGCTAGCTTGCTTTAGGCGTTCTATGAGGAAATCTAATCAAGTTAAAATGAGAATGGCTATGGAGGGATGCTGGCCCATATATTTCAGTGTGCATTAACTGCCCCTTTGTTGTCAAATAGTACAGCTTAACAACGGTACTCAAAATTACTTTAGAGCATGGATAGTATCAGGAAGAGAATCTCACCAAGATGGAGTGGCGTGTGGTAATGCGATGGAATGAGGTGCCTTCCACTTCTATCTATTTATTACCACTTAGAATGTAGAAATGAGAAGTAATATGAAAAGAGAACACATAATTATCAATGTTGATGCCTTGCCTTCATTACCCCCATGACACGTTTCACGGGAAGTTGACATTCAAAATTCACTCTGATTTTCTTGTTGTATACCTAGTACTCTTTGTCACTGAAATTGCAACATTTGACTTTTGAGTCTTGACACTATTTAAAGTCATATTTGACCATTAGTAACTCGATGTATATAATTCACAAAATTATAGAAATATAATCATATAAAAGTATTGTTAAATACAAATCTAACTTTTAGATTGTATAATTTTTTCAAATCATGAGTTATTGATATTAAAACTACCACCTTGACAAATGTGCAAGTCAAAATGTTGCATTCCATTGAGAAGGATGGAGTACCAAACATGCCAACTTGTTGCATAGCCTTTGTCATGTACGGAGTATAGGTTTCCACCTCCTGTACTATTATCTGGTCTCTGTTTCTGTTCTTTTGAGCTCTTATGGAAACATACTTTAAGTTGGTTTTGTCTTGGCTAAGAGACATCATATCATCAGTCATCACTCATCTGTAGTTTTTCAAGTGTATGAGCTGTGATGTAAGCCTTCATACTATCACCCAGGAGACTTACTTCTAGATGCAATTTCAAACAATGACTGTCCAGTTCCATATTCTTTTAGTGTTTCTTTGTTGGCAATATTTTCTATACTAGACATGCTAACTGCTAACTTTCATATGTTTTTCGAATGGTTGAATATATTTCTGTGATTAATCTGTGACGTTGGCATATTATTGTTGATACTCTGCAAAGTCTAAGCCAGATCATGATTTTGAGAAGTATATAAGTAGGGCATATAAATTGGGATATAAAATACCTTGGAGGTAAAAGTCAAGAGCTTGCATAATTCTTTTCTTGTTGAGTAACTACTTTCTACTAAGTAATAATTAAAATACGGTAACATACTCAGGCTTTGTACTTTGTGGTATCGACTGGACTCTGATTTTTGTTAGTAGTTCTTAGTTGAAGCACTGCTGAAGCTGAATATGGAAATATCATTTGAGCTTGAGGATAGGAGTTCACACATCACAGATTGCGCCTACTTTGAGTGGCTCAATTTAAAAGCCACATTTTATCGAGTGCACTATCAACTAAGCCTGACTATAAATCTTAATTTTGGCTAAATTGAAGTACCAAACTGATCGTACACATGTGGTACTGCTGTATACACGATACTAGTATTCAAAGAAAATTGAAGAGTCCATGTAATGTAGGACAATGATTGTCTCTGCTTCATCTTTGTGATTTGAATTGCTCAATTGCTGGTGCCTTGAAACTAATAGCCAATCGGGGATCCAAAATTGGAAAGTTGGGGTGCAATTCTATTACAATTTTATAATTTTCAACCTCGTAAACCATTTTTCCCCCATTTCCTTCTTTTTCTACCATCTTTTACTGTTTTTTTTTATTATATTTTAGAAAACATTGCGGTAGAGTTGCTACCCTTAGTTACCTTCTTTCTCCGTCCTTGCTATTAGCCTGTATTTATTATACCCTACTATGAGCAAACCATACTTTCAGTTGAAAAGAAAATTCAAGTATTATTTTCTGATTGTGACGTGTTCAGCTTTTACTTTGCTGTATTTCTGGATGAAACTTCTCTCTCATGTTTCTGATAGCCTCATGCTTACTGTAGACATCGAAGTTGACAAATTCACAAACCTTTCCTGAGCTAATTTCTGTACTCAACTATTGGTTAGTATGAAAGCAGCTTTAAGCAGATTTAGTACAGTATGCTTGCATAAGAGGGAACGACACCTGATTAATTTTTTTCTTTGGCGCTCAATGTACTCTTTAATTGCACCTGCAATCCACTTTTTTTCGAGAGATTAGCAATTAGCAGATTTGCTAAAATCTGAGCGGATGTGTATGGTCACTGTGGTCTAATAACTGTGGTCTGAGACCGCATTTATCATCCCCTTAAAATGTCATTCTTTAACAAGTTTAGTTGGCTGTAAAGCTATTTTCGTTTAGATAAATCGATGACGTTTTTCTCCATAAATTCTGCTGGACTAACTTTTTCCATAAATATAATTTTATCATGTATTAGGAATAGAAATGTGTTTATGATTATTTTACGGCTTCATAGTTTCTCTTCTATTGTGTTATGTCACATTGATGTACCAAAAAAACATTGTCACCTGTCCTTGGATTCTAGAAACTAAACAATTAATGTAAACATTCAAGCAGTTGTCTTTCTATTCTGGGATTCTGCTAGACTAGCTGTGTTTTGGTGCATTTGGCTCGAGCAAAATCCTAATTTTTTCCGGTGCTAGACAATCCTGGATTTTTCTTTTTTCTGAGAAATAAGAGAGGAGGTTTTTTCACCAAAAACGAGATCCAGATACAGAAAAGAGTAAAGATAAGCAATAAATTACAAAAATACAGAGTAAACAGCTTATCTTAAAGGAGGGAAACCCTATCAGAGTCAGCAAGAGTAGAGGAACAATGAAGTGTTCTTACAGAGTTACAGACACAGCAAATTTGATTTGCCTGACAATCTGATCTTTTAATCTTGAAAAATTCTGTGATTTCTCTTCATCCTTATACTGTAAATGGAAGCAGCAAGAAAGCATCTGAACTTCCTTTTCCACCAAGCTTTCCCCTTAATGTGAACTAAAGCCTAAATTGGATGAGCTCTCTGTGAGGTATGTAGTGGCATAGACGCGTATTGCATTGTAAGCCTTCTATGTAGGGATCAATGTTATCAATATAAGAAATGTAAGAAAAATGCGACTAGATTGTTGATGTGTTGATATCTCGAGTTTTGTTTGTATGCTTCTTCCGGCGACGAGTACTTTTTAATATTGACCTACGGCAATGTGCCCATCTATGTTAAGTGTTAAATTTTGTTTGGTTTTGGCCTTTTGCCTCCTTTATGTGTCAGTTTTTGTTCCTTTTTAAGTGCCTACTTAAACAACTATGAATTCGTTTCTAAGGCAGCTAAGAGGTTTAAGATCTATTACACATCTGTGGATGTATGTCTAGGTGTAATCCCAAAAATTAAATGTGTTTTTTACAATATTCTTTGACTGCATCTTTGTTGGCAGTATTTGTTGTATTAAGCATATATCCTTGTCAAAGTGATTAGTTTGGTATATTGTTATATATATTAATCTGCTAAGTCTAGATCAGATACGAGTTTGAAAAAATTGCTGGAGTATATATATTGGGCTATGAGCAACTTTATTATCATTAGAGGTCCAAATTGAGGAATGGGGAAGAGATGTTACTCAATGTCTTGTTGTGCTGTGCATATTTAGGATACATACCAATAGTTTCTATTTCTGTGAGCAACTGGTTATCTACTTGAGTAATGCTAAATTGAGGCTAAAATCCTCATTGACTGGACTCTTTAAGTTATTTCGTAGTTTGAGCCATCCCGAACTAGATAATCGGAGCAGTGCTGAAGACAACCTGGAAGACAGCATTTGAACTTGAGGATAGGAGTTCATAGATAGTGACACTGTCGAGAGGTTCAGCACGAGTACAACGTCCAACTGAGTTTCAAGTTAAGACACAGACCTGTACCTAATCTATTGGATGACTTTAATCTTTAAAAAGCCCAAATAAATGTCTAGACACCCTAGAAACAGATGATTTGCTTTGGAGCTTCTCTAATGAGTTTCTGAGCTCCAAGGCTGTTATTGAAAATTTTCATGCAGAAATGATTACCACTTCTCAAATCATGCTATGACCAGTTGTCCGATTTTGAATATTTTAGTTTCCAGAATTTGATTTTGAATATTTTAGGTAGTTTTATTACTTGTGTTGCTGTAATTGATGTTCCCTTCTTCTTTCCTCCCCCCTCACTTTTCCCGAATTGGTGGTGTTTGATTATGAACTGGGCTTTCCAGTTTCTTATTAGATTTTAGGGTGATGTTAGTTATAAATTTGATACTGTTATATTTGCTCTGTTGTTTTCTACCCGCTAGTTAAATAGCTGTTAATGCAGTTGCTTTTTTCTGTCTGATCAACAGTGGTAGTAATGAATTGAAACTCTGAAACACTTGTACCGAACTCCTCAAGTGTTCCCTAAATACAGTTTTTAGACTTGTAATAAGCAGATGGTGTTTTGCAGAAATTGGTTAAACAGGCCATATTCAATTCATACTTCTCAATTTTTCTAGCTGATTAGTGAAATAGTCCTCTCGAATGTTTCTGAGAAAAGCTCATGCCAACTAATTCACAACCCTGTTCTGGGCTGATCCTCAACGCCGCTGTTGCTGAAAGTTGTAACACTTTTTCTGCATACTTCATACAAACTGACATAACCGGGAATGAATATGTTAACCGTTTTATTTTTTTGCCACAAAATCAACTCTTTTGTCTGCCTCCAAACCCCTTTCTATGCCAGAAATTACCAGTTGCTGAATGCGCTAATATTGGATGCCTCTGGTTACTGTGGCCTTAGACCCCATTCTCATCCCCGTAGACCATATATTCAACAGGTTTTGGTAGTTGTTAAGGCTTCTCCGTTAGGACAAGTCAATGAAGTATTTCACTTATACGTTCTGTTGCGTATGATTTTCTTATAAAATGATTTGTATCATCATTCAGGAATCTGCTTACAGACCTTTGTGGGATCCTCTGAGCTTGTCTGCTTAAGATTTATCCCATCTCTAGAATAACCAATTTTTCTCCTTTCTAGAAGACAGCCGTAGTTAAATACTTAAATCATTCTTGCTCCAAATAATCAACTGCAGTTTAACTACTCGTAGTTCCAATTCCGTAATTCACCAAGTCCTATACGCTCCATTAGCATCGGGGCACTCTCTTTGAAGGTTGCTGATCCTGCTCTTAGTTTTTTTTTTTTTTTATATCTGCGAATACGTTCCAGGAGTCTACTTACCTTTCAATTTTGTACTCTCTCATATATAGAACATAATCTGTAAGCTGAACTTAACAGTATATGGTCTTACTTTAGAGGTCCATCATTAGGTTTTATGTGCGTTTTGCTCATGTATGACCTACACTGAGTTATGTTCGCTTTTTATCTCCATTATGCACGATGCATCTTTTTGTTGCGATAAAACATAAACTTTGCCGCTTATCTTGGTTATATCCGAATTTTTTGCTTCATGTTCAAAGCTTGATAATTCACTATGTGCTTAAATTGTGTTCTACAGATGCCTCTACCTAATCAGACCCTACTTATTAGCTATGTTGATGGTGAACATCAGAGTGGTTGCTTTTAGTTTACTTCATATATATAAATGATTTTGTTTGCCGAGCTCTTTCTTTGTTGTTATAGAGATGATCTAAACTTGTATCGGTTTGTGGCCTTTTAATTATTCAGATGGACGGTGACGTCACAGAGCACCAAACAAAAGAACGTCTAAGGACAAGGTGGACAGCTTCCCTTGACAAAGTATTTGCAGATTTGGTTGTGGAACAGATTCAATTGGGAAATAGACCAAATAACATATTTGACAAGAAATCCTGGGGCTACATACGTGATGAATTTAATACAAGAACAGCACTCAACTTCAATAACAATCAATTAAGAAAACACCTGGATGTTCTTCGCACTCGTTACACCCAGGTGAAGTCTACCTTAGTCCAAAATGACTTCATCATGGACGATTCCTGTTGCATTGGACTTGATTTATGGGAAGGCATAGGGGTATATCTCTCATATATGTTGCTAAGATCTTTGTCATTGTAAATTTGTCTTCATGTTTCCACTTTATTGAGTTGGTGAATATAGTTTCTTATGCATGTGCGCTTTCAGGTAAATCCTAGACCAGAACCAGCCAAAATTAAGGACTGCCCCATCTATGAGCAGCTGTGCATCATATTTGGAGATAATGGGGCTGATGGCAGATATGCCCAGTCAAGTCATTATGAAGAGATGGACCAGAAGCCAATCGGAATTACTGCTACTGCCTCAGTGTTAGTTACTGGTCATGAAACTGAGACTCCGACTCCTGAAGTCCCTTCTTCATTGAAATCCGTGGAAGCTAATGTTACTTCTGCTGAAAAGGGAGTTAAAAATATTTTGGAAAATAAGAGAAAGCGACCCTCAGAAACATACCAACGTGTACAACACCAAAGAGATCAAGCAATACTTGATTCCATGGCAGAAGCGCTTCTAGACATGATTGCAGCCTCAAAGCTGAGAACATTTTCGAAGACGGCAACCGTGGAGAAGTTTTCTATCACAAATTGCATTAAAGCATTGGATGAAATAGAAGGGTTGGGAGAATTACTGTACTTTGCTGCTTTGGATCTCTTTGATGACCCTAACTTCAGAGAAACCTTCATATCTCTTGCAAGTACTCACAGAAGATTGCAGTGGTTACAGGGAAAGTTTAGTAGTGCTAGAATCTTGCAAGTATAAGAATAGAATAGGGTTTTGTTGGACATATTAAGTGGGAAATTCATTATTCATTGATTTGGAACGTTTGCCATGATCTGTGTTATTTTACTGCTGCATGATCTATTCTAGTATGAGCTAAATGTTACTGAGCCTTTTTTTTGTTGAAATGGAGGAATGTAATCATTGAAAAGAAGTTTGTGATAATCTTGCCGATTTTTTATGGAGATATACCCTTGGATCTTTTGGTAGGTGGCTCTGGAAAAATTTGGAACAGATCCGAGAGAATGACATCGTCCACGATATGATCAATTAACTTATTTTCATTTCTTCTTTGTTTAAGAAAGTTCATGCAGTAGTTTGAGGTGGTGGAGTAACTATTGGGAATAACATCATGGGAGTTTGAGTTATTTGTTCCATTGTGGTGGTTTGAGTTGGTGGTTTGTGTTTGGGGTGTAGAGTTAGAGAAATTTGATGAGTGGTTTGAGTTGGTGGTCTGTGTTTGGGGCGTAGAATTAGAGAAATTTGATGAACATGTGTTTGGATGAGAAAGACTTGAGCTATGTTCATAAGACATTGTTTGAAGAAATAAAGGATGTAGTATTGAGTTTGGTGAAGAATTGATATAAACATATATATAGACAATTAAAAATTTAAAAGTATCTTTCACCATAATTCACTCCAATAATACTATGAGAAAGTGTGCTATGAATGATTCCAATTGAAAGACAACTCAATTGATAACTCACTATAATGGACTCAAATGCTTTTACTTGAATTGACAACTCCTCATGAATTATGACAACTCATGATAATGCACCAAAAATGTTTTTACAATTGCACTTTTTGAAGTTGAAAAGACACCTACTACTTGTTGTGACAACGAGAGGCAGATGTATGTGACGGGACACATTACAAACATATGAGAGTACGTACTCTCGAGTATACTTTACCTTGATATATCTTTATGCACTAAAGTAAAAATGTTGTTTATCTCTAATTTATAGGACATACACAAAAAAATATAAAAAGTATATAAAAAAACACCTAAAGCTAAACGTGAGAGAATATGCTCTCATGTATATCTAATAATTAGCATACCCTCTCTATAAAAAAAATATCCCTTTTAAGTGTTAGTTCTCTAAAGTTAATATTTATTTAACAGACTAATTCTCCCTTTAAACCCAAAGTAGTAGCAAAGGTAACAATAAATAACAAGTGGACCTTATTCTTAAGTGTTGTTCTCTTTGTATTCGTTTAAGTTATTATGGTTGTAGCAGTCCAAAGTACTTCTGATTTGATCATATATTTTCTTTTCTTATATATGTTTAGTTTAGAGGAAAATTTAATTAGTGGCAAGGCCCTTTTATCGATTTTAGAGGCTCTGTGCACAATTAAGATGAGGTCTACACTAAAGTATAAGTGATGACTTAAAAAAAAGGTGTTATATATAAAAAGATACCCATTACTCGATGTGACAATAAAAGGCGGACCCACCATGCAGTAGGGGTATGCAAATTCCATGTGACATTGCATACAACTGACAACTGAGAGTACGTACTCTTGAACATACTTTACCTTCAATAACTTTTTATGTACTAGAGTAAAAATGTTGTTCATCTCTAATATATAGGACGTACACAAAATATATAAGGTAAATAAAAAATACCTAAAACTAAATTTGAGAGTATAATCTAATTATTTGCCTACCTTCTTGACAAAAATACACTTTGAAGTGTTAGTTCTCTAGAATCAACAAACTATTTATCTCTAAACCTAAAGAAAGAGTAAGCAACAAGTGGACTATATACTCAAGTGATGTTCTTCTGTAGTTGCCTAAGTTATAATTGTTGTTGCAATTCAAATTACATTTGATTTGATCAAAATATTTTTTTTTTCTTAAATGTGTTTAGTTAAGAGGAATATTTAATTAGTGATAGGGTTGTTCCGTTGATTTTAGAGACCCTATGCCAAAGCTTAACAAAGGCCCTCTCTATGGTACAAGTGATGACTTATTCAAAAAAATAAGTGCTATATAAAAGAATAAAACTTGATACTTTCCAACTAAATTCTACCGTGTATATGCCTCTAAGCTACAAATATAGTAATGCTAATTATGACACTCATTAATTTACTTAACTGTTTCATAATTATGGGGCCCCTGAAAATTTGGGGCCCTGTGCAGATGCCTGCATTGACACCCTGTGGACCGTTCCGGATTAGTAGTAAATCAAGAAGGTGGCAAGAAACTTGCAGAGTTCCCCTGCAACATAGAACTTGGAAAGCTCGAACCCGGTCAAGATCCGAACAAGAAAGA